>JAEQBH010004603.1:0-294561 GCA_016808115.1 Tetrastigma voinierianum | reverse complement strand
ACCAAAGCTAAACACAAAAATATCACCGCCTCACTACACACAAAATCCTAATCAAAATCAAAGAGGCAGTTGATAAAGCCAGAACTATACAAAAATGGGAAGAACCTAACCACTTCCACCGCCGTAGGTGGTGGTGGGTCCGGTCGCTGGGTCACGCAACGTAACATCCAAAGAAGCTGCGGTCGTGGTGGGGTCCTCTCCATCAGAATATGATAAGACCTGGTGGGTTTAATCAGGTCAAGATGGAATGGCACTGGGCCAACCTGATCCCGCTCGCTCGCGAGTCGCTTAGTGAGCGATAGCATCCATCACTCCACTATCTCTCTCGAGGGCCGGGTGATACCCGCGAATGGTGTGCTGGGACAGATGGGCCAGAGTATCACCGCAACCGCCGATGTAGTATGTGGAGGAGGATGGAGGTAACATCTCTGGAACCACCGCCAGATTCCTGCCTGTGGGCAGATATCATCCTCGTATGCCATCCCGCCCCGACCCTGCAGAGACCTCCTCCCGGTCCCGTGGTCGTAGCGGAAAGATACGCATAGTCATTACCCGCTCCACTGACACGACCAGGGGGCATCGAACCCTCATCTCAACCCGGGCTCCTCCGATCCCAGCCTCGAGAACATGGCGCAGGAGTCTTGGCAGGTAGTGAATGCTCGCCGTATCAGTCCTTCCGATGGACTCCTTAACCGCAAACAGAGAGGCCATCGCCGTAGGGCTTCAACCAAATCTCCCTCTCGCAGATCCGGGGCAAAGCACCTCCGTGATGGATCCCCTCCTCTCGCACATAATCAGCAGAGGGAATAAGCCGGTACGTAATAGGTGGTCTACCAACAAAGATCCGGTATGAGCGCTCTCCAGAAACACTGACCACCAGAGCGCTCGCGCTCGAACCATCTCCCCGCGAGCGGCGGGCCCACTTCCAGAACTTTCAAGATTATGCGCGCAGTATGCGCAAGCCCACCGCCGTCGAAATGTCACGTCTAAGTACACGGGCGGTCATCAATACCAACTGAAGCTCATGTGGATTTGCCTCCCTCCCGGGATGTCACGCGGAGTGGTAGAACTGGCAAAGACTAGTTTCTGATAATAATACCGCTGAGGAGTCATGAAAGGTGTGGAGTGAATACCCGATCAACCTCGATGAGACTCCAGATTCAGTGGTCAGCCCCTCGCCGCTGGGACGCCACGAGTACGTACTCCTCGATGGAACGTCCATGATGGAGTCGTGATATTCCCGGAATGGGGTTCCCTACTTAATGGTCTCAGATCTCGAGGCGTGAAGACAATCGTAGGCAGATGGAAGTCGCTCCGCGCAGTTAGATGACTGGTGACGGCTAAATGAGGATGATGACTCAATTGGCCCGATGTGCGGCCCGCCTGAGGGCCCGGGCCTCCGAACTCTCCTTCCGAGGTACCGTGGATGGGGGCACGGTCCCATCCGTGTCTTATAGCTACCGAATCCCGCAGGCTCGCCGTGCATACCTCTGGGATCAGCATGGTATCGAGCTCTGACCGAGTCGGGCCTCTCTCTCGTGTACTGAATCTCACTGGCTTAAGACGGACTCACCTTCGAGTACCTAACCATACCGGGAGACGAAATAAAGTAATCGGAAAAGGCTCGATTTCATCGTAATGGAAGCCGAGGCTCGAGGTCCGAACCGAGGCTCGGGGGTGATCAATCACTGACAACTGGGCGCTCACCAAGCGCGCAGCTGAAACCGCCTGGATAGCCAAACAAGGCTCGCAAGAAAAGCGACCAATGCCGAGGCGGGGTGGGCGTAAATACCGGAATCACCCGCAAGGCAAAATGGTCAGCCGGGCAAAGAAGACCTACCGTGGAACTGTGGCTCGCGTGGGCGCTGCTGCGGGTGGTGCGGCTCGCCGTGGCGCAGCCGAGGCTGAGACCTAAGCATGCAAGGGCTAAGGTGCACAAAGGCAACAGGCAGCGAAACCGGCACAATGCAGTGGCAAACCGGCAAAGGGCAGAGGCGTGGGACTCACGGGCGGCAAGAGCGGGATGTGGACTCAGTCACGAGGCCGCTAGGGGAAGGGAAATATAAGGATCGTCACAACCTCCCCTTCTTATAGCCCGGTCAAGCAAATCAAGAGTCATTTCTTCATATTTTCGCCATTTTTAGCTAAATTTTTTTAAAAAATAAAACTCTACACCTCCTCAGACTTCAAGAATTTTAGCTTTAATATTGAAGCAATATATAAAAAAAATAAAAGATTATAAAAATTATGATGATACCATATAATAGAAATTTAATACAATTACCATAATATATAAAATAAAATTACTAAAAAAACAAAACTCATAATTTATGAAACTTTCTAAAAATAATCGAAATTATCAAATTAATCAAATTAAGACAAAGAGTTCATAGAACTGCAATCCGGTTTTTGAAAAACATCCACACGCTCAGACTTAAGATACTATGGTCAAGGAGAATGATCTCCCAACCCCCGCAGTAGTCCGGGTGACTCTACAAAGGTTGGGTGCCCAAATGTCGGATCTACCTCACCGATGGCTCGTGAATCGAGCGTAGCTATTTGGTACAGGCCGATGGTAAGACCAATATCTCCTGCATTCCATGGTTGATTACTTCCTCGTATTTCCCCGTATTAATCGTGTTTTCCCCAAGACATCGATCAATTGGAACAACTTCATCGTAAATTTGATTGTGGGCTTAAATTTTGCTTGTTGTTCAAATGGAAGATGTTTAACTCCAAGGTCATGTTACCAAAGGTTAGTTGTATGACTCCATTCCGTAATTTATTATGTTGCATTTGGCTGGCCAGAAAATGGTCTTCCTAAGATGATTGGAACATGATCGTTCACTTCAGACCGCTCAAGTCAAGTACTACAAAATCTACCGGGTAAAGAGAATTTGTCTATTTTCAGCAAGGGGACATCCTTAACTATCCTCAGGATTTTCACCACCGATCTATCTACTGAATGAGTGTGATGTCGGGTAGGTTTAAGTTCACCTAGACCTAATCATTGTGATAATCGAATACTCGCATTAGATCTGGCACCAGTTCCAACCTATAATGACTTGTCTGCGCAATCCCACCAATATTGACCGAAATCAGGAGATCCCGGATCCTCAGATTTGACGTATTTGGTTGATTATGGCATCGACTTGCCTGCTGAGAAATGCCTTCTTTCTCAATGCCTGAATCCCTTTTAATCAGGCAAAGACTCGTGGAATTTTGCAAGCGCTGTGCACTTGTTTGATTATGTCCAATAAAGGTATGTTTACTCACTCGCCTTAGACTCCTAAAATGCCCGCTTACGAGATGCCTTTCTTACCTCTAAGTGTCAGGGAATGGAGGTGGTATGCGTATTTCATTGACCCTTCCTTTAGGAGAATATGCTCAGATCGCACTTTTCCTTGCATGGATTTTTCAACGTTTTGCATAGCTGATCAACCTCTCTTTCCACTCTCGTAATTATAGCCTTAACTTCATCCATTTTCGAATTGTCGATGACCCCACCCTCATGAATTCCCTGGGATTGGAAGAGTCGGATGGAAACCTCCTTTCAGACTTATTAACTTGTCGACTTTCGTGATAGAACATCGTAGGTTATCAATTTTCAAGCTCGAGACTGGGCTTCTCGCTTCCATCTATTCTTATGCAATGTACTTTCATGTAAGATTAACTTTAAAGCAACTGCATTGATTCCTTTTTGTTCCTCAACAAAGTTGCCCCCCCCCTTACTCAAATTCAATCTGGCTTGTTCTCCTGGAGAAGAGGATGATGGTTGTCGGGACTGTGAGGGGGTACTAAACCGAGGTTTGCAACTGGGCACATAGGCAGGGGGGCTGGTCTCCATGCAGAGCATGAAGATTCTCCAATTGGAATTGTAGGTATTACTATATGAGCATTGGATTGTTGTGGCTTGAATTGTCCTACAGTGTTTGTACATTCTGACATCAAATCCTTCACTGCAGGGGCCATAGGACAAGGATTCTAATGGGTGTATGGTGATTGAAAATTGTGCAAGGATTGACTGCTACAGGATTTTCATCACAGATGTGCACCTCGAGCCAAGCTGCTTTCAAGCTCCTCCACTTTCCTTGCTAGGGTTGAAATCCTAGCTCTCATCTCTATTTCTTCCGGCAGTGCATACATCCCACCCCTTAGGTTGACTGGTGGTCTCATCCTATCCATTTCTGTGGTTGGGGCTCATCCTAACCCTTTGAAGTTTCAGCCGTGAATTTAAAAATCTATGGCTTCATCGGGATGCTTACTAGGAAAGTCTCCACACATAGTTTCCAAAGTTGCCTCTACTTGGCAGAGATACCACCATAGAAGTGGTTCACCAACATCCAAGTGTCAAACCCATGGTGTGTGCATGCAACGATGGTTTCCAGCAATCTTCCCAACATCGTAAAATCTCCTGCCCATCCCGAGCTGCAAAGGTGGTAAATTTGTCTCTTTCTGAAATGATTATTACCTTATGAGCACCAAGAACTTCTTCAGAATCTAAATTCTGCAGCTCAGCCCCAGCTTCTAATGGTTCTAGGCCTCAATGAGTTGGAGAGCCACATTCGCCTTTGTCCTTTAGAGAGTCAATGTGGAATGCTTTAGCTTCAGCAAATCCATGTCCATCATACCTTCCTTTGAAAGAGTGCAGACTCCTCAAATCTTTAATATGTGTGTATGATTTTCTCTATTTTCCATACCATGATATGGGAGTAGGGTACTGGGCAGATGGCCTCATCATACATCTTCAAAGAGAGGAACATACAGATGGGGCACTAACTCTGGGGAGGGTGGATGTGATCCTCATGTGGTTCTATAAGCATTTGATTCATGGTTCCTGGAAGGCTGATCATTGTCTCGTGTACGATCCACATCGATGTACACCGACTCACTTGAATAGGTCAAGTCAGAATCGGATTCTATAACGACTGATGTGTCTCTATCCGACCTATGCATAAACACTGTTATAAAATTTAGAGACAAACAAAAGAGCCACTACGAGTCAGAAAAAGATGAAAGTTAATTAACAAAATTAAAACCGACTGTGGCAGCAAAAGGCAATTTTTACCGCAAAGTAATGAAAAACTCCGGCAACATGCAATCGAGTGACAAAAAAGAGGTAAAAGATTACCTTCTACTTATGATGTGGGATCACAAGTACACTCTAACTTACCACAGTAGCCTGGCACCATCCTCATGAATCTGCAGCCATTTGATTCGTGCTACGCAGTTGAGCTAAAAATCAACAAATTTATATACACTTGAGTCTTACTATCATTAGCTGCTTACCGCAGATAGTGGTTCAGTAATGAATAATGGGATGGTTTTCATCCTAAAAATGATTTTCATATGCACTAATTGCAAGGCTTATTCTGACTTTTTGATTTGCTTAAAACATGAAGTAGGTTGAAATTGTAAACTGAAATGAAGTGTGAAAAGTTAACTTTGAAGATTTAGGTTACTAACTGGTAAGTTAAAAACAAGGGGTCCGGTTTACCCTCAAGAGAGCAAGCAACCTATAGTCCCTGGGCTTAACCGACGGCGTTTAACTAAAGAAACTCACCCTTGAAACACTCCTATTTGAGCCAATACAGTAGCATGCATCTATGGCCCTTTAACTGGCTTGGAAACCCAGCATTAAATATCATTTCAAAAGCTCGAAGACCATCTATCGAACCAGCGCAGATCTAGAAATAAGATGCACTCAGATCCAAAGCAATGGAGAGTATCGCTAAATCAACAAATATTCAAAGCTATTCAACCCTAATTTGAGAAGATAAGGGGCCATAACACATCAAGTGATCTTCGGGTGACAAGAGGACAAATATGCACATGCCCACCACTAAGCTAGCCTCTTTCAAAGAAAGGAGGCTTAGCCAAGCATCTCTTGGAGTTGTCATCCTCAAGAGGGGTGTTCGGGCAGCCTGAAAGTAAGGGAAAAGAGGGAGAGAGAAGGGAGAAAAAGAAAAAACCTAATTAAAATAAAGACTTTATTTACAAAATGAAAACTTACTTAACAATTCTTCTCTCCCCAAATTGTTCTCTTGGTTACAAAACAAGAGGGGCTTATATAGGCCACCTCAAGGCATGAAAATACACCAAAACCCGCAAAATCGCTAAGTTAAAGGACAAGAGAGAATACACCAAGCCTATCGGGTTGCAGCTAATTACAAAACATGACGAGCATTAATTTCGCTAGGGTCGTGAATTTCGCTTAGCTAGCTAAATCACCGGCGTATATCGAATGGGAAAATTTCACAAAGCCGTAATTCGCGAAGAATAAATGCTTAGCTTAGCAATTGTCAGGAGTAGCGAAATCAGGTATTTTCGCTAAAAATGGTGCCTAGAGAAACTCGGGTGGTTCAGCCAATTTTTGAGATTTCGCAAGGTTGCAATTCGTATTGTTAAGCTGCGAATTTTAACTTAGCGAATTTTTAACTCTAGCTAAAATTCCCGCTTGTCAGATTTTCACTCCCGTTTCATCGTGATCAATTTTCTTCACTTTGCCTTGGTTTTCATTGATTCTTTATTATGGATGACTCAACATTGAATCAATCTTCACGATTCATCATTTGACTCAAATCGAATCTTAAGAGTGCGCAAACACCGCAAAATGTACAAAAATAACCTCTAAACTAAGATAAGTGATACTAAAAGACTGGAACACTTCAATTGGTATTAATGACATGATTAGTGCACAAAGCACTCAAACCTATCTAATATAGGGGTTCAAAATTCGCACTTTTTTGGCACTAATCAATTACCGAATGATAATAAGGGTGAGATCTAATGCGAATCCCGCCATGTAAAATTGGGAATCGAATAGTCAAGGTGAAATAGCCAACATTGACGAGTGTAATGTGGATTGTTATGAAGAGGTGCTAAATCTCATAAATTGAATTGTGAATTGAATTATTGCACTAAAATGTATGTTGTGATATGATAAATGATGCGGTAAAATGAATAGCATGAGTTTATGTGATAAAAAGGCATATTTTGTAAATGGCCGTTATTATGTGAATGTTATGGGTCTTTGAATTTGTAAATGGTCATGGATTGCCCGAAAAGAAATAAGCCAGCTTTATTGAAAATGTCTGAGTAAACCGGCCCGCGCCTGATCCGCCAACAGGTCAGCCGAGGATTCGTCGCTGGTTAATTTTTGAAATAAATTAATAAAACGAAATAAATGTTTTGACTGAAACGCCTAGAGTAAACTGTGCTCCACTGATCCTCCAACCGGCCAAGTCAGGATTCGAATAAACACTTTTGAAATAAAATTTAATAAAATTAAATAAAATGTTTTCATTGAAAACGCTGAGTAAACCGCACTACCAATCCATTAACCGCCATAGGGACATCTGGGTCATAGTTAATCTTTGAAATGAAAATTTAATAAAACGTATAACTAAAAGGATTAAATAACTCGGACGCGAAATGTAATCGCGTAAAGGGAGTTGATTAGTGGCTTCGGGCCGTGATAATGATAAGAGTCTAATATGTATTGGTATTAGTTTGATTTGACCTCGTGATGAATTTGATATGACTCGACCGCTCAATTGCCATTAATACGATAAGTTTACTTTGAATATGATTTGATATGTCATACATGTAGTAGATATGGTTGATGTTCCTGTAAAAAAAAAAAAAAAAAAAAAAAAAAAAAAGACATGACACAAGGAAGCACATGAACCAAGATAATGAGAGAAACTAAAAGAATAAAATCTACATGTATAATATGAGATGAGTAAGTAGTCACATAAGAATAGGCTTCATATATGCATATAAAAGTAAAATTCATAAAAGGATAGTGACTACGATTGTTATTGGTCAAGCATCGCTCTATATGCGTTCTTCACCTGCTTTAAAGCTTAGCAATTCGTGTTCAATCCGTGTAGGTATCAAGGAGGAGATAAAGAGGACTGACATTCCACACCAAGAGTACGGCCATCTCGTAGGATAAAGTGCCTACCAGCGCTATTCATCTCCGTTTTGTATTAGATATGCATATGTATAAGGTATTGGTATAAGAAATGGTACTTTAGCTACAAATGTGTATAGAATTAGTCGGATACCACTCTGCGGGTAGTTCATTTATAAAAACGTAAATTATTGCTGGTTACTACAAAAATCGCTGATACACCACATAGATATAAGTTCAACAAAAAACAAAAATAAATAGAATAATAATAATAAGAAGTCCCAAAGATATGGGTTCGCACTCGGAACCTGGCTCGACTAGCCAATCTGGTCGATCTGAACTGGGCGTGACAAGTTGCATGAGAGCCAGTTTAGGCGTTTTCTTGGAAAAGCCTATGTTTAGGCGATTCTAGATGTAGTATAAGATAAAAAAAGATAGAAAAAACATATGTATAGAAAAGTGTTGGCCTTGTGGATGTCCTGGCTCAGATAGATGAATCGTCCTCCTGATCCGGGGCTGAAGAAGCTATTGAAAGTGTTAACCCTAAGGAATAAGGGAGCCACTTAGCCTTAACTTTAGAATCATTCATGAGTCACTGGGCTCCAATGAGTTAATGAAAAGAAAGATAAAAGGTCACAGGTGGTGAGCAGTGAAAAGAAAGGACTTGATTATAGAATGACAGAAAAGTGTGGTATAGGTATGAATTTCGAGGACGAAATTCTTATAAGGAGGGGAGAGTTACTCATCTCTATGCAGAAAAATATGGAAGAAAGAGAAAAGATATGGAGCCTCCAACAGCAATTTAGAGAAGAAGTATATGAGGCAGAATTGAGAAGAAGAGATAAACAGTGGGAAGAGGAAATGAACAAAAAGGAGGAAATGTAAGGAAGGTGAGTTAAGAGAAGAGAGCGCAGGATGGGAAGAGGAGTTGACTCAAAATGTGGCCAGATTAAAAAGATCCGAGATGAGCAGAAGAAAAAGTTCAAAAGGAATGGAGAAGAGGAGATCGAGATCTTCCGAAAAGCTGCACTTAGCTGCGAATCATTCTTACAACAACCGCCTGATCGAGACCTCAACCCCAAGCCTATAAAGGAAAGGGACGCAGAAAGGTGGAGGCTGGGACAGTATGGCAATAAGCTAAGTTCCTCTATATGTCATTATTGAAAGACTTCGAGAAGATGATGAAAGAAATAGATAAAGTGCTGGATGATAATGATGCTGTAACACCCCGAAATATACCCTAGTAGTTTTCGGACTTGTTTAGGGTATATTATAAGCTAAATATGAATTTTTGGAAATAAAAATTAGAGACCCAAAATGAATATTAGAGACAAGGGTAAAGTGGTCAATTTCCACTTGAGGACCCAAGGGTAATAAAGCCAAAAGATAATATGTCAAACTAGAATTTAGAAGAAGTTATAGGATTCAAGGAAAATAGAGAAAAGATGGAATAGAAATAGAAGAGAAATGGGGGACCAAGATGCAATTATGAAAACATAAAGCAAAAATGGATTTTTACTTTGCCAAACATGGCCTTAGAAAAACATGGGATTTAAGACACAAAATTGGTCTTATTTGAGGGAGACCAAACCGTATAGAGAGAGAGGAGGAGGAAAAGAGAGAAGAAGAGGAAGAGGAAGAGAAGAAGAAGAGAAGAGGAAGAAGAGGTGAAGCCAAGATCAAAGGTATGGAACTTGGATTTTTGGTATGGATCTATGGAAATTTAAGGCTTTGTATGGGTAATGGTTTGTCTCAAAAGCTAGGGTTTTGAGTGAGTTGCATCCCAACCTTGGAATTTCTTGGAAAATAGGCTGGTAAAACCTACATAGTATAAGATAGTAAAGAATCTCTCTTTAAGTTGGATTCATGGTTTAGTTGAGAATTGAGTTAGGTTTCTAGAACAAACTGAACTAATCATCATGTTTGTCTATGTATAAGTGATATCTATATTATTAGGAGTGGTTTTGAGGAGAAAATCGTGAAAGGTTTTGATGAAGGATAAGGATTGAATGATAAATTGAGTAGAAAAGAGATCATAAGATGTGAATTTCATGGTTCCTGAAGTAGTTGCAAGAAAGGAATTATAGAAGTCATAAAGTGAATTGGCACTTTGTGGAAAAATAACAAAATTCAAGTAAAATTTTGAAGGTGTACCGTACAGAACAGTAGTGTGTCGTGCACACCCACAAGAAGCAAAAGTGTACCGGTACATGAATAGTGGTGTACCGGTACACCCTGTTCTGTTCTTCCTGTTACGACCAGTTTTTGTATTTTAGCCATAACTTGCTCATTTCTTATCCGATTTGAGTGATTCAAGTGGCTACATAAAATAGACTTCAAGGAGATCCAAACTTAAGGAATAGGCATTGCCAAATTCTGAACCTAAGTGGCCTAAAATTCACCAAAGTAATATGTGCGCTTTACAAATTCTGTCCCCGCCTTTGAACATAGAGAGTCCGCTTGTTTCTGACGTAACTTGAGCCAAGATCCTAATCAGATCACAGCTGGAATAGAACCCTAGTACCTTAGCTTTAATGAGTACAAATCTTTATGAGTCAAAACAACATGAAGTTAAGATCCCGGAAAAATGAGCAATACAAACTGTCCCTAGTGTAATCGGTAAATTGACTAGTTGGCATTAAAATGCCATAACTTTATTTTGGATGATCCAATTGGAATAATTCCAATTTCTAAGTAAAATAGATTCATTAAGGGACATGAATACATGAATGAGTATTTATGAATGAGTATACATGAATGAGTATACGTGAATGAATATGTGAATGAGTATATGAAATGAATACGTGAATGGGTATTTATGAATGAGTATACAGAAGAAAGTATATATGGAATGAATATGAATGAGTATATAAAATAAATACGTGAATGAGTATTTAGTGAATGGGCGAATGAGTATACATGAATGAATATGTGGAATGAAAGTATATGAAATGAAGCATGTGAATGAGTATTGCGGAATTAGTATACTGAATGAATATGTGAATGGGTATATGAAAATGAATAATGAAATATATTTATGGAATGAGTATACATGAATGAGTATACGTGGAATGAATATGTGAATGAGTATAAGGAATGAGTATATGGAATGAGTAATGAATGAGTTTATAAATAAGTACATAGATTGAGTATATCTTTGAAAGAGATGATAAAATGATTATGAAATTGAAACGTATGGCTTGAAAACCTAATGAATATGAATGATGATGTTATTTTATTCAGCTAAACTAACTGGTCATAAATGTGAATTAATCGAGCATATATAATGAATCGCCTGACTGATGCACAACTCAAGATCCGGTCATAAAGGCAAGTTTAAATTTTCCAATGTCCCATCAAGTGGATGCACCAATCGCATCCGCTTATGATGGCGGCGGCATTGAAGAAATCCCACTGGACGGATGCACTAATCGCATCCGTTTGGATGGTGTGGTATGGTACGAATCGAGGCTTACGCGGTTTGATGCAATCAAACGTAATCTCGCGATGGGAGAACCAATAAGTGATACCACGCGGGCTGAGATGCACCAAACGACAACCGTCAAGATGGGAGAACCGAATAAGTAATACCACATGTCGGGGTGCACTAAACAAAGATCCTACGCGATGGATAACCGATTATGATACCACATGCTCCGACACCAAACAACATCCGCCGCGATGGGGAGAACCGAATAAGTGATGCCACCATCGCGGGTTCGATGCACCAAACGGCATCCGTTATGATGGGAGAACCGAATAAGTATTACAACATGTCGGGTGCACCAAACTAAAAGATCCACTATGACGTGAAGATAGAATTGTTAAATATACACATTACCGAATGATAATAAGGGTGAGATTCATCAAACTAATCCGCCAAATTGTGAACTCCTAATAGTCAAGGTGGAAATAGCCAACATCACAGTAATGGGATTGCAGAATATGCTTAACTTATGTTAGAATTGTAGAATTGAATTATTGCATCAAAATGTATGTCATGATATGATAAATGATGCGTAAATGAATAGTATGAGTTTATGTGATAAAAGGCATTATTTTTGTAAATACGTTATTATGTGAAATGTTAGCGTCTTTGAATTTGTAATGGTCATGGATTGCGTTCGAAAAGAAGTGTTTTCATTAATTGAAAATGTCGAGTAAATCTGCCCATTGATCCGCCAACTGTGTCAAGTCGGGATTCGCCGACATTTTTGAAAATAAAATTTAATAAAACTAAATAAATGTTTTGATTTGAAAACTTATAAACTGGCTCTGTACTTTGATCCGCCAACCTAAGTCAAGCTCTGGGTATCTGGTCAGCATATTTGGAAAATAAAAATTTAATAAAACGAAATAAATGTTTTGATTGAAAACACAGAAAACGCCTCCAAATTGGACCAACAAGAACCTAGTCAAGTAGGGATTTAGGTCAGGTTTACACTTTGAAAATGAAAATTTAATAAACAATAACTAAAGATTAACGCATCCTGTGATCATGAATGTAATTGCTTAAAGGGAGTTGATTAGTGGTCAAATGCGGATAATGATAAGAGTCTAATATGTATTGCATTAGTTTGATTTGACCCCGTATAATTTGATATGACTTGACTGCTCTAATTGCCATTGTATACGATAAGTTTGGCCTTAATATGATTTGATCCATTATACATGTAGTAGATATGAGGTTACAAACTCAGAAATGATATGACACAGAGAAGTAAATATGAAAAAGATAATGATAAGGAATCTAAAAAGAATAAAATCTATACGTATAATATGAGATAGAGTTAGTAGTCAAAGAAAGAACAGCTTCGTATACAGAATAAGTAAAGTAATGTAAAAAGGATAGTGACAACGATTATCATATTGGTTTGCACGCTTCATATATGTTCCTACTAAACATAAAGCTAGCACTTCGTGTTCAATCCGTAGGTAATCGAAGAGGAGATAAAGAGGATGTGACATTTCACACCAAGAAGACGGGCCATCTCGTGAGATAGAGCCACTCGAAGACTGCTCAATGACCGATGTTCAGATAGATATGCATATGTATATGCATTGGTGGTAAAGAAATTGACTTACTAATGTATAAATTTTAATGGATACCACCCTGGTAGTTCATTTATAATGTAATTGTTGTTGGTTACAAAAATCGCTTCTCAGATAACTTACATATAATTTCAGCTTGAAAAAAATAAAAATAAATAATAATAAGAAGTCCATGATATGGGTTCAGACTCAAAACTGATTCAATTTCACAATCTGTCGACCGAATCCAAAGGATGTATGCATATGTGAGAAATATATCGGGAATTGGATCCGACAACAACAATCTATCCAAATTTTTGTATGATGACAAAATGAAGACAACTAATACATCGGGAGCAGAAAGATGATCTAAATAAGAAGACACCTCACAAATAACCCATTCTCAAGATCGATGGTAGAAAATGCTAAGTCAAGAAGAGTCTGAAATGAAGTCTCTAAAAATCTTAATCCTGTAATCCGCCACACTGGATCCGGATCCTCCAAACTTTTTTACCTCCTCAAAAGAAAGAAACCTCTAATTGACTCACATCTCTTCTCATTCCCAACTTGTTGATTCTCAAATCAAGCACAAATTTTAATAAAATCAGAATTCATTTGATGTTGCTTTAGTCAAATTGTGTATTTACTTTTGCTTGTTTATAGAAGAATAAATTGTTAGAATTCAACTCAGAATGAAAATGTAAATGTCATAATTCGAAGCTAGTTTCAAGTAATTGATTGTAATAGAGACTAAAAAATACAAATAACGCGAATATGGGTTAAATGTATTATAACTTTTGAATTGAAACACAAATTGCATAATTGACTTGAATTTAGTCGATAAGTCCGTGTTAAAGGAAAGTTATGGTAAATCAAGGAGCAAAACATATTTTCGAGCTCAAGGATAAACAGTAGTTTCAAAGAACTTCGGTGAACCTTAGGATTATTAACTTCTCTTCAACTGAAATGAGTCATGACATCCTTGTAATATTCATGAAGCACCAAAAAGAATCTCTAGAACTTGTTAGATTATAGTTTATTCGAGGCGAAATCCTAGGTAATACAACTAATGTAAATGATGCAGCCATTCTCGAACAAATGAAAGCCATTTCCTAACAATTAATATGTATATGCTTCCTGATATCTTTGTTCCTAATTCCTGAGCCAAAACATTCCTATCTTCAAAACAAGCAATTGGAAACTGTCATCCTTATAACTAATCCTAGTAAAGAACCTCCTGACACCAAGAACTCAAAGAGGGAGGGGAAGAGATACTGCCTGGGAGTATATTTTTCGAGAACCAAAGAGAACAAAGAAAAAGGTGAAGAGAGAAATATCCGGGCAGGAGGACACAAACTAAAAAAGAAAGCTTAAAGGAAGAAGTTTTGTCTTGTGTCTAACTCTCTTGAACAATTAAGTTCTTAGGGGTGTTTCAACACCTAGTACCCTAATGCCAACTGGTATGGGAGCTACTAACCCAAAGTTCGCTAAGAGTGTTAGAAAGCAGAAAAGATGTAAGATTAGAATTTTCGAAAGTGCGTAGAAATAGTTCCAATAATGAGAAATAAAATGAGAAATTACAATGGGGCTAATAAAAGAAATCAAGAAGATACCCTAAAGATGAAGTTTGGGGGAAATCAACTACAGAAGTTGCAAGGAAAAGAAAGGCAGCAGTTAAGGAGAAAGAAGAAAGAGTTTGGGTAATTTGAACCTAAAAATTCCATCTATCCTACCAAATACCCAAGCCTAACATTACAAGCCTAAAAGACCTGATTGATCTTGAAGGTTATAATTACCTATATTAGTGGAGATCAATATGAACAACAAGCATATGGAATTTGGAAACTCTTCAAAGGATCAAAACTGTGAGAAACCTCAAAGGACTAACTGATTCACTAAGAGATGAGGAAGAAGACCAACCTACTCTTCAGCGGGATCAATTGACTTTACTATTTATAAAACAAATTCAATAATTTAGTTATGTACACCTGATTGAGTAGAAACTAACCTTTGTCTAAACTTGAAGTTAGATATACAATAAAAGAAGATCGCATTTTAGCTTTTCAATGAATTGTTGGTAACAAAATGGTAATTAAAATGTCCTTTTTGTTTGAGGACAAGCAATCTTTCTTTTCATTTTTGCGATAAGCAAAATTTTAAGTCGGGGAGTTTGATGAGCTTAAAAGTCATCCATTTTTAGTCCATTTTCTAATCTATTTTATTCTAAAAGATCGATTTATGTGCAGAATATGAATACTTCACCAAAAGGTTTATAAGAGGAAATTCAAAAGAAAGAAGAAACTAAGAAGAAAAAGGGACTGATTTGGTCGAAGCAAGATCGACATGATTGGTCAAGGAGGCTACAACAGAGAGGCGCAAAGTGATTTAAAGGATTTGATGTCGTGAAGCCTCTACAACAATTTAAAATAACGAACACACAACACACGGTAAACTACAAGGCTCTAGTCTCAAATGAAGCTTAATTGAAAACAAAACGAGCTGGGCGCGAAAGAAGCGCAAAGTCAAGCAACCAGGAAATGAAGAAGAAGACATGAGGTCGCGACATCATCCAGAGGTCGCGACGTCATCCAGAGGTCGCGACGTCATTCGCTCAAGAAAGGAGGTCGCGACATCATCCATAGGTCGCGACGTCATCAGCTCAAGAAAGGAGGTCGCGACATCATCTAGAGGGGTCGTGACGCCACCACCAGAAGGAGGTCGCACATCATCCGTGAGGTCGCGACGCCACCATTGTTAAATGCGAGGTCGCTACATCATAAAGAGGTCGCGACATCCACGTAAAGAAGACCATAAGGTCGCCACGCCGCGAAGCTATCACGACTTCGGGCCCACGAAAAGGGTCGCGGATAAGTAAGGCCATGTCGCCACAAATATCAAATAAAATGGGCCGCCAACTTGAAATCCACAATGAGGTGCACTCAAATTAGGCCGAACTGTAATTCATAAAACTTGTACTGCATCAAGAAAAGCATCTCTTGGTGATGTGTAAAAGAGAGATATATGTCAAGGCTCCTGATTTAATTTTCTTTTCTTTCTTTTGTTTTTATTTTTAGATTAGTTTGCATTTTCGTTTAAAATTTAGATCTAACGTTAAATAGAAAAGTTTTAAATGACGTATTTATATTTCTTTCATTCATCGCTGTTGATTGAATTCCTAAACAAATTTTTGGATTTTCAAACCACCGCTGTCATTTACAGTTAAGCTTTGATCGTGTTATTAGCGGTGTAATTCAAAGGATTTAGAAACCCAAATTAGCTGAATTGACGTATTTGGCTGTAAATTATCTTTCCCGCATAATTTATCTTACTGTTGTTGAACTCCCGCCTAAATTACTGTCAGGTTTTGTGTATTTTATGGAATTGATCCCAATGTCAGTTTCTCATACCCATATATGAGATTGTCTCAAGCTCTGATTTCCAGGAGGCCCTCTAAGTGACACAGAGAAGGCATTCCTGAGAGTGACGAGCAATTTCTCAAGGTAGATGTACAAGAATTTATATTGTCGATCTAATGTGTTTGTTTTTAAATCGATAAATCCCTCTTTCACTTGAAGTCGAGATTGAGCTGAGATTATCAATTTAAGCATGCAGAGTTCTACCTGATTCGAATGGTACCCAATCCCGTGCTGGGGCAAGGATCTAATCAAAGAAAGAATGAGCTGTTCTAATTTTGAGGATTTGTGAAAAATCCGGTGATGGGTGTAAACCTCGTAGAATGACTATACTTAAGGAGCTAAGGTTTACAAACTATGTCAGGTATATTGAGAAAGAAAATAATTCAGAATAAGGCTACCCATATTAAAAGTAGTTATCTAACTCACCGGGATTCAGAAATAAAGTTGAAGGTGAGATGATGAATGGGCACACAGTGGTTTGGAGAGATTCACTTGACTATCATATTCCTTTGGACTAGTTTTTAAGATCCAGGTTCATAAAGAAAATACCATAGCAGTAAATCAGAGGGAATTGATTCTTCACAATAGCTTTATTTTCAATGTTTCCTTTATAGATAACTGTTCAGTCTAAATTTGTTATTTCGTTATTTTATTATTCAATTCATTCGTTATTCATTAAATTTTATTAGTTTTTATTATTTTAAAGCTTTCACAGATAATTCCAATTGCATATCATTGTCTAAATAGTGTGGGGCTTGAGTAGTCAGAGTAGTTGATTAGAAATTCTTGAGATCTCTGTGGGATCGATATCTAGACTTACATCCATTTTACTACTTGTTCGATTTGTCCACTGCTAAAGATAACGGGATCAAACCAAGAAAATTGATTTACTCTAATGAAACAATCTTTTAATCAATACTATAGCTAAGAATTAACACAAGCAAGTTTAAAGGCATTATTGCTGGGGACTAGACAATAGTCCTTTGGTGATAACGTTATAAATTTGTATATATATATCAGTTTGATCCAAGCGAACTGTAGGATTTTCAAAGCCAAGAAAACCTTGTCAATTACGGGTGGTTGATAAGTCAAAAAGTCAGATTAAGGATAATGGGTTGGTTTAGGATTTACGAAAAATTCAAGACTTTTCAAAGCTGGTTGATGGATCTGAATTATTTTCCACGTTATTGAAAAAATAATTAGGAAAAAAAGAAAAAAAATGATGAAGGTAGTATAAAAGTACAAATGAGGTATTAAGAATATAAATTTATGTTGTTTGAGAGGCATGTATGGAGTATATTATCATTATTATTATTATTGTTTTGCATCAGCATTACTTATTATTATTGATTTTTCTTAAACACAATAATAATAATAAATAAATTATTTTCTATGAGAAATTCTTATTTGAAAAAAAAATTATATATAGTAATAGGTATTTATATAAAAGAAAATAGGGTGAGTAAATAAATTATATTGAGATTTATAAGTTATTAGAGTAAAAACAAAAAAAAAATAACAAAAGAATAAAAATAAAAATAGGACTTACGTGTGAGGACAAAATGGCCAAAACAAAAAATAAATAAAAAATTGAAACAGAGGGATAGAATGAGGGCAAAGCAAGTGCTGGCGGATGAGAAAAAAAGGAAACCCCATAGTTAGGATTAGTACCCAAAAAGTGCTATTTTGAATCCTCATTTAGGGCTATAAGTACTTTGTGTACTAATATATTAGTTAAGCCGACATGCAGTAGGTCCCTTCGGGTACTAATACCGATTGTATTTCAGGCTGTTTTGGCAAGCCAGACGCCCATAAACCTATCTCTATCATATCAAGCCAGACGTGATCAAGTTGAGCTTGATGATATCGAAGGTCCAGATGGATTTATCTCGATTGCATCAAGCCGTGAATGAAGAAATTGATCCAGGAGGTGCAGGGAGCAAGAGCAGGGCAAGGGAATTCTTCTATTGTAGCGAAAATTCACCAGAGCGTAAATTCTCTTCCAGTTCTCGCTTTTGTGTAAAACGACCCCCGCTTTTGGTTACTCTAATTATACCCTCACTGTAATTATACTAGTTAGGTAAGATTGGTATTTTCACCTGTTTGTAAGGCTATATAAGCCATTTGTTGAACAA
Organism: Tetrastigma voinierianum; assembly: GCA_016808115.1. NCBI lineage: Eukaryota > Viridiplantae > Streptophyta > Magnoliopsida > Vitales > Vitaceae > Tetrastigma > Tetrastigma voinierianum. Next base: position 276,061 of record JAEQBH010004603.1, on the reverse strand, counting down.
ATTGTAACCTAACTTTAATTTAAAAGCATTTCTATTACGGGCCCCAGTTTTTTGCCTTCACATTCTCTTTCTCCTTTCTCCTCAATTTCTGTGTAATTGAACACACCCTTCGAGGATGACAACTCAAAGGATGTCGGCTGAAGCCCCAAACCTTGAAAACGAGGGCTTCTGTGGTAGGCTGATGGGGTTCTCAGAGGTTCCTCCCATTTCACTAAGGTGCACTGTGGTATTTATGTTTGAAACTTTCAAAACTAGGCTTAAAAGCTATTTCATGTACTTTCTTTCGTCAATACTTGGCAAGATTTTAGGAAAGCAGAAGTGTATTCTTAGTGGTGTATACACCTATTATCCATTAGTTGTCATTTACTTGAAACATCGTAGGTAGGTTAAATGTTAGATTTCAACTTAGAACATTTAATGCCCAAGAAGTGCTATGTTTCAAAGAGAATTAGAATGAGGGGTTAGTCTTTAAAGTCAAACAAAGATCCGGTTTTGGAAATGACTATAAGTCATCTTCCCTAATGCGAGGTAATAACCCGAGGACACCTTTGCAACCATATCATACCAAACTAGTGGCCCAAAACTTCAAGGACTTTAGCATTTTATTTCGACCACTTCAAGGCATATAGTGAAAAACAACCACAATTTTTGTACAAATTGAAATCCAAACAAAAGCCTCACCATTTTGATTCATATACAACCATTTGTAAGACGAAAACCTGATCTCAGGTTCGATCCAGAGCCAGCATCACAGAGTTACTATGGCGTGAGGGAGTAGTTTAGGTATAAATTTTGCTGATTCTAACACCTTACTTTGAATGAATCAAATGGCTCCTGTTGTGTGATAGCCTTTATTGCTATTGATGAAGAGAGGCCTGTAATCCCTATTACAAGTATTGGTGACCTTTAAACCTTTTGAATTCCATTGTTTAGAATTTCAAGTTTTATTTTTCTCTGCAACACCGCTGGTCGTTTTTTATGAATACAATATTTTATTTCTTAGCTAAAGATCGATCTTTTACAAGCTCCCTTGTTGTTGTTATTTGCTTTTGTCTCTTTGTTTCACAAGTGTTTATGTACCACTGGATAGAGATATATATCGTAGATTGCAAAAAGCGTTAGTACACCAATTGAACAAGGTTGTGAAGGTGTAAAGAAGGCAGTGACCAAATGGATCCTCTACTCAAGAATGTTGAAAGTCGCCATGAGCCCACAAATCCACATCATATAGTCAACGAGGGACCACATACACCTTTCTAGAGGAGTACTTTCCTGGACATACCACCCGCTGATGATGTGGGTAGTAAGACCCTATTTGATGCCCTTCGCTCTAATTCTTCATGGAATGGAGAATGGAAAATCCATGATAATTATATCGTAGAGTTCGAGAAGTTGTACAACTTTTAAAGAAGGTGTACCTACGATGGACTCTCATAATGAAGCATTTCCACTGAAAGACAAGGCTGAGATTTGGCTCAATTCACTGAGGCCGAGAACAATTAGAAATTGGGTTGAACTTCAAGCGAATCCTTCAAGAAATTTTCATTACAAACTAAGACCACTACTTGAAGAGGAAAATCTACACTTAATTTACCACTGATAATGAGGAGAAGTTTTACTTGCAATGAGAGGTTCATGGAGACCACGCACATGTCCACACCATGGTTTCAATACTTGGATGTTTGTGAATCACTTTTATGATGGAAAGGTCTCCACCATGAAGCAAATCCACTAGAAACCATGTGAGGGACTTCTCGAAAGCACCTGCATTTAGCCAGCGACTTTTCAACTATGTATCAAAACTTCCAAGACATGGGATGAACCGAATCCAAGGGAGGCTGAAAGAAGGAGGCCTTCAACCCATAAAAGGGGAGGCATTTATGCACTCAAGACACGAGATGAAAGCAAACCGACCACTTCACCCGAAGGTCGAGGAGTCAAATGAAATTAAAGATTATGCAAGAAGTGATTGAATTGCATTTTATCTCACCCATCTTGTTTTAATTACAATAAGTAGCTAACTTGGGAGTATTGTCCAAATGGTTCCTTCAAGAGGGATTGATGCAAGAGCATGCCCATGTCTGGGTCAAATAAGCCATCGACTAAATGCTTCATATGGAAACACCTATAACTCCTAATCGAGGAATCATCCAACTTATCATGGAAGCCAAAAACTCTCGCAGATATGTCTCCTCAAGAAGCACAGCAGCGCTAGTCTAGACTCCTCAAAGACAAAGAAAGAAGCACTTCCACCTTCTCCCATTATAAGTAACTAATTCTAAGGTAAAGAGTGCCTCAGGAGGAACAAAAAGGTGTCAATGTTCAAACTAATTATAAATTTGACAAGAGGAGTCATCAACAAGAAAATAGACAACATGCATTATGAGATCTCCAACAAATATGACAACTTGCAAAGTTCCATTTGTGTTTTCTAACTACTAAGAGGTCCCAAAGGGAAATTCCTTCCATTTATTACAAAGAAACCTCGAGGAGAATGCATGAGACACTCACAAAGGATCCTAACACAAGAATTGATGGTCAAAGTAGTAGTAACATTGAGAAGTGGCATGTAACTAAGACCAAGAATTCCACTCCAGCCAAGAAAGCTCCTACAAAGTGGTCGAATCCAATGTGAGGAAGAACAACCAAATAGGGAAGAGTAAACACGCGGTACCTCCTTTCCCCAGCACTTCAAAAAAAGAAAAGAATAACTAAACTGAAATTTTAGAAATACTACGGAAGGTGAAGGTTAACATCCCTCTTCTCGATATGATCAAGCAAGTCCCCACGTATGCAAAGTTTTTGAAGGACCTATCCAAGGTAAAAAGCGGCTTTAATGTGAATAAAAAGGCCTTTTTGACTGAGCGAGTGAGTGCCATCATTGAGTGCAAGACTCCTATGAAGTATAAAGATCCTAGGTGTCCTACAACTCAGCACATAGGCGCACTCAGGTGGAAAAGGAATGCTAGACTTAGCAAGTGTTAACGACGTCTTTTCCATGTATACAGCCACACAAAGTAACTTAAGCCAACCACTATCACTTATCTCTAGCCTATAGGTCCATCAAAATACCAAAGGGGGACAATGAGATGTTTTGATCGGGACAAATTTACTATCCAAAGCGGATTTAGTAGTGCTTGATACCGAACCTGGGCCGCAAAGAGGGGGCTAAATCCACGTACTAATCATCCCGGAAGGCCATTTTTGGCCACTACCGCTAGTTATCACACTTTCTAATGGGGCAGATGCAAATTAACCCTTGGAAATCGACCTAAAGCCCAATATCTCCATCCGAGCAAAAGACATGCACCAGTCGTGAGGGATGACAAAGTGAAGAGGTTCAGGCATAGAGGCCATCCTTGGGTGAACACTAAATGAGCTGCCAGCAAGATGTATTAACCAGGAAAGAAGACATTAATTACACTATCAGAGCTTTAGAAAGCAGGAGTCACCGTACGGAAAGCTGAAAGAAAGAAGGAGTTTTACCTCTACTTACTGGAAGTGAGGAACATGGTCCTCAACAGTTAGATCTTAAGCCCCTACCTATTGAATTGAAATATGCATTTTTGGGAGGAAAAATGCATTGTCCAGTAGTGATTTCTTCACTATTGAGGAATCCACAAGAGGTTAGTTTGCTTCAAATCCTGTACAGAACAAGAAAGCAATCGATGGAAGATCGATTCGGAAGGAATTATCTGACCGTATGCACTCCATCATATCTACTTAGAAGAGGAATCTGTGCTGTCGACAAATTAATAAAGGAGACTGAACCATGCAAGATGTGGCACTAATGAAGTGTTAAATACGTTTCCAAAGATTTATAATTTATACCCGAGAAGCTCTGGGTAAGTCCAACCTAAGTAGTCTAAGAATCGTGGGTTACTACGTGCTCAATAAGAGGAGAGGAAATGCTCACCCGATTTGACATGTTTGAGAGATATGTATCGACTACGTATGTCGAATCGAGGTAACGCGGAAGGATCACTTTCCCTTACCTTTCATGAACCGTACCCTAGAAAGAGTATCGTCATCCTTTCATGCTTTAGATGGGTATTCACACTCTAGGATCGAGATCGCTACCGATGATTAGGAAAAGACCATTTTCATTTGTCCTTTTAGTACATATTCCTATAGGAGGATGCCCTTCGGTCTATGCAATGCCCCGACCACTTTTCAGCATTATATGCTCAGTATTTTCAATGATATGGTGGAGAGTATTATGGTGGTTTATATGGATGACATAACAGTTTATGGGGAAAGCTTCGATGAATGCCTCATCCATTTGGAAATTGTCCTCAACAGATGCATCAAAAAGAACCTGGGCCACGAACTGAAAATTACTATGGTAAACTGTAAGATAGTGGTCAAAATATCATTTCTAGAGGGAATTGAAGTAGATAGCCAAGGTAGAATTGATCTCGAAATTGCCATTCCTACTAATGTGAAGACAAGCATGCACCCTGGGACATGCAGCTTCTATCGTAGTTCATCCGAGACTCTCGGAATTGCTAAGTCATTTACAAGCTCTTTGGAAAAGATGCAAAGTTTGAATGGGATGTCAATGCCAAGATGTCTGAGGAGCTTAAGGCATATTTGACTACAACACACCCATTGTGAGAGCTCCTTGACCGGGTAATTTGCCTTTTGAGGTAATGTGGCGTATAATGATGACCCATTGTTTATGTTCTCGACTAATGCAGGTATAAAGGGAAATCCGTATGTGGTGTATTAAGTGCGGCAAACGTTAATGAAACTCGCAGGAAACTATAATTACTACGGAGAAAGAATTGCTAGTAGTGGTCTATGCTTTAGATAAGTTATGATCTTATTCTCATCAAGCATATCAGAATTTCACGCATCATTCAAAGATCGAACATCTACTCATAAAACAAAATTCAAAGGCTCGAATTTATTGTATCGGTTCTATTACTATAAGAGTTCAACATCCTGTGATAGATAAGAAGGTGTGAGAACGCATGCCACTATCTTCCATTAATCCAGGAGTACATAAATACCCACAACCCTCCCATATATTTTGATGAATTTCCGAGAGTCTCTACTCGACAAAGGAGTATAAAGACCATGGTATGGTCACATTGATAATTTGCAATACAAGAGTTACCAAAGAGAGGCAACACATGAAAAGAAGTTCTTTCCATGCAAGGGTTCATTCTACTATTGGGAGGAGCCGATTTGTTCAAGTAGTCAGGCCGGGCCGAATAAGGAAATGTGTGCTTAAGAAGAACAGAAGGAATTTCATCCAGTCGCATGATAAATACTGCGGTGAGGGCATTTCGCTTACATAAAACAACCATGAAAGTGCTGCATTCGATTTTGGCACATTGCTTAAGAATGCCTACACCACAAAAGCAAAGGTGACAAGTGCCGCCAAAGACTGAAAAGATTTCCCGCCGTCACATGATGCCCAACCCTGATTTAGTGGTTGAATGCTTGATGGGCCAGGGGCATCGACTCTGGCGGTCCATTCCCTACTTCCTTCGCTATGCCTGTATCTTGTGGGGTGGACTACGGTCCAAGTGGGTTGAAGCAAAGGCTAAGTGCAGGTAGTCGACTACAAAGTCGTGCTAAAATTCCTGAATGAGAACATTTTCTCTAGATTCGGAGTTCCCAAAGCAGTTATCAGTGATGGAGGTTCTCACTTTTGTAACAAACCCTTTGAGAACCTCTTATCCAAATATGGTGTTAAGCACAAGGTGGCCACCCCGTATCATCCTCAAACCAGTGGTCAAGTGGAGCTCGCCAACAGAGAAATAAAGACCATCCAGATGAAAGTCGTTAATTCTAACAGAAGATGTGTGTCTTTGAAGTTTACATTCATTGTGGGCATATGTAACAACATACAAGACTATCCTCTATGTCCCCCGTATCGCTTAGTTTATGGCAAGGCTTTACATTTTACCGCAGTAAATCGAATGTTAAGGCGTGGTGGGCAATACTTAAATTTGAACATGATATAAACCCGAAATGGCCTAAAAAGAATGCTTGAGATCGACGAGTTGAAGAGCTTGAAATGACATCACCCCAAACTTGCATAGGATAGGCAAAAGAAGTGGCATGATCACCATAACTTAAAATCAATCAGGGGGATCAAGTCCCTCCCGTATGATTCCTAAGCTCCATTTATTTCCTGCAAACTCAAATCAATGGAGTGGATTGCAGCCCATTTATCATCCATCAAGCATATTCATGGTTCATTTGACCTTCTCAACCCGAAAGACAAGAGAGTATTCAAGGCAGAACGGCAACGAAAGTGAAGCCCTATGCCAAGCACATCAGAAGAGGAGGAGATTAGCCTCCTTGATTCTCCATGACTGACATTCTAGCAACTGAGTTAGTTTGGTCTCTGTTTGTGACCAAACTCGTGGAAGCCCCAAAAACCCGGGGTCCATCGATCACCGCCAACCTGCAAAAAAATCTATATCGTCTCATATTACGAGACACATACCCGAGTAAAATAGTCTTCGCCCTATAAAACCAATACCCTTCAAATATATACACCCAATCTATATTCCAATAGTTAAAGAGAGTTGTAACATTTCTCTTAATACGAACGCATATTAAAATTTGCGCTTTAATACATGTTATGTCAAAGATATTTGAAGCCATTAAACTAGGCTTTCTTCAAAATCGGCTCTAAGATGAGCCAGCTCTTCAACGCCTCGTACCAAATGACACATCTTCTCGGGCTGTAAGAGTTATCGCCAAGTAGTGAACTGACTTAAAATGGGTTACTCCACACATAAGTGCATATGTAATGCTCCAAAGTAAACACACATCGTATAGAACCAAAAATATTTATTTTAACATTTTTTTCCGTTTTTACACAATCGAAACCCGTAAATTTTTTCTTCTCAATACGCCATTTTTTCTCATCTAACTACTGAAAATCCTTCCATAATATATATATATATATATATAGGTATATATATATATATATATATATATATATATATATATATATATATATATATATATATATATATTCATTTTCCAATAAAACTAAATATATTTATTAAAATTTATTTTATTTAAAATTTATTTTATTTATTTTTCTTTCATTTTACACATCAGAAACCTTAGAAAATTTTCTTCTCATCATTTTTTTCCGTTTAATTCCTGTGACTATTCGCGCCTAAAATTCTCAACAACTTTTTCTCACACTAAATTCTATTGTTTAACATCTTTCCTATGCTATTCACCAAGCATACAATTTCAATCATAATTCATAACAATTCATGTTATGCACACCATTCACACAACAATTCATCACACATCAATCATCAAAGTGCACAAGGAATGTGTGATCTAACCCATGCCATCAAGTCCTAAGTAATCATATACCTAACTTATTGACACTAAGATCTAGGTATTTATAAACCTACTCTCTAATACCAAGTCAGACGCTCAAACCTATATCCGTTGACTACCCACAACCCGAAAAATCTATACGGCCTCAGACACGAGACACATACCCGAGTAAAATTGGTTTCTCAATAGATAAACCAATACTCTCAAAAGATACACCCAACTATATTCCAATAGTTCAAGAGTTATAACATTTCTTCTTAATACTAATATTATTAAAATTTGCGCTTTAATACATGTTATACCAAAACATCAAAGCCATTAACCTGATTTCTTCATTTAAAATCTAATTTCTAAGATGAGCCATTTTCTCGAACACCCATGTACCAAAGAATATCTCACAGTCGAGTTATCATTCAACAGTGGACCCACCCTAAATGGGCTACTCCCCCACCTAAGTGTACATGTAATGTCTAAATAAACACATTCAAGTAAAATCACAAAAGGATCCCATCAATGTCTATACGCCTGCACCCATGTCTTGAGTCCTCACCGACTTCACATGCTGTTATGGCTGAGAAAATATCATTTCAAAACAAAACTTATTAAAGTTTTGGAAAATACAGCATCAAAGTGTTCGTGAAATATGGACTACCCTCCGAGGCTAATGTTGAGAATCAAATAAATTATGATCCTCATATTTGAAATGATATGTCGGACCTTCCCAACCCCATTCTCCTAAAATCAACTCCGTGAAATCTCTTTCGCAACCATGTTCATTTTTCGTAAAATCCTGTGTCATGCAATTACACCTAATTTCTAGTTACCCAAAGGTATATGAAAATGCATTATGCCATTTGAACCAATATATATCAATATATATAATATGTATATTCCTAATTTATAATCACACCACATGTGATTCAACACTTCAACTATCACCAAATTAGCTCATTTGAGCAAATCACACCTTATTCCAAATTTCTATACACAATTATATTCCATATAATTGGGACATCAAGTTAACACATCAAGCTTATGATTAACTATTAATTTCCATACAACATAACCCTTCAATTCAACAATTTATACACTCCAAAACTAGGACTGATTTTAACCAACTGCAAAACAATTAATAAAACAATTTAATTAATTCAATTTGATAATTACTCAACCATGTTACATTTTCTCACAAATATCGAACACTCACCACGGAACAACAGTTCCCTGGGTGACTATTCACGACCACTTCCCAACATTGGTTCCACTTTTAGAACCTCGAAATCCTATTATTTCCTGATGTCTCTACTCACCAAAACACAATTTATTATATAAATTATGCAAGAAATCCATGCTTCACGTTGTTGTTCTCATTTGATTAGTCAGATCTGTGAGAAAGGCACACCTTCTCACTCTAAAAATTAAAAACTCTCACTCACTGCATCTCTAAACTGTCTAAATTAATTCTCAGCTCCTTTTCAAGGAAGAAGACAACTCCTATTGGCTATTTGTCATATTGTCTCATTAAGAATTTCCAATAATGTCAACTATGTCCCCAGATTGATTTTGATATGTGGCACACTCTACGCCCATTTCATCATATCTCTACTCATGTAACATGTTTCATATGTGTACATGTTATAGGTGATATTTGATTGCGTCACATGTTTTATACCCACCCGAAGCACTATACTCTAAAACTCAAGATATTTCAATTGTCTTGGAATTCGACGAAATTCGACGTGGTAGCTAGATTTCATAGATGATTCCAACTGAAGTCCGCTTTCCTCATATCCAGATCTATAAAATTTTCGATTTTACCGAAATGATCAAGTGGCCCTTTTCAGTAAAATTGTAATTTTCTGCCCATAAACCGCATCAAATTTTGTTCTTAGTTTATCAATAAATTTAATTTATTTTATTTTTTTAGTATTTTTATTATATCTTAGCTTTTAATTAAAATCGTTTTTCTTTTTTCTTCAAATTTAATGTTTTTTTTATTATTATTTTATTTTGGTTTTTATTTCAGAGAGAAAAGTCGTTAGGCAGACTTTCGCTTATAGTAGCGAAATTTCATCTCCCCACGACCTTCAACACTGGTCCCTTCCAATTGCTCAAGCACAGGTAAAAGCCCCCCTACTATTCTCATAGGCAACCGATGAACGCATCCAAAGACCTGAGTCAGCTCGGCCACAGCCTCCTCGCCACAAGACCTGGTGGCAAATCCTAACAGACACTTGAGCTACCCCGCCGCAGACGCGGCTTAGTCAGATGCCTAAGCTCTGCACCAGCGGTTCAGACGTGTGGAGGACATCGATTTAGCCTGTGGTTTAGACCCGTCTTCAGATGCCAGCACTTCCAGGCACCGCACTGGGCCCCCAACCTGTGTGTCAGGCAGCAATCCACCCGCTTTGTCTCCCCGCTATTAACCATGATGTAGAGTCCACTACTATCCTTCGGGAGAGCCAAAAAACAACATCCGACTGACATAACACTGGTGGACCTCCCCCCCCCTTCTCTTGTGCATCCACGGCCACCACGGAGGGCACCCGCCTTCCAACCTAGTCCCATATCTGGCCCGGGAGTCTTCACTCTAGCCCTGGGCCTTCGCCGCTCCAACAAGTAAGAGTCCTCACGGTCACGCTCGCCATCCCCTACTTCGAGGATTAGGCGCCCACTATTTCATCATGACCGATACTGAATGGATTGTCGCTAAGGAATTTCATGGAGAGTTCACATGATATACCATCATTGGCAAAGTGGACCCAACAAGGTCGAGATCTCATGAGGTTGGTCTACGGTGTATTTGCCACTGCTTATGACCCAGGCACCCTTATCTCGTGGTTCTCAATTTTACCATACCATGACATCCCGGGAGTGTCCAATCGACGCAGCCTTCGGGCTCAAAGATAGATGGTCAGTTCCTGGATACTACGGTAGCTTCAAGATATCACACCGCTTCAAAGCCCGCCGTAGCTCGCTAACTTAGCAGATTATAGGCGCGGGTCACCTTCACCTAGAGAGATGGTTCGCTCGCTATCTCAAGATACAAGAGCCTAAGCTCATCCTGTTCTGAGGCGCCTTCCTCCGCATACCCTCATGCACTACATACTCTGGGCTGACCGTCTCGCCCGCATCATTCGCAGTCAGAGGAGCTTATTCTTAAGGCTCTTATCGAGACTGGGAGGGGTCTTCGTCTGTCCGTAGAGCCATCATGACCGCCTTACTTCACTTTCCAAGAAGGTCCATCGCGGCCTGGTCTCTGGGCAGGCAGGCTATCCCACTTCTTTGATGCCGAGATTGTTATGCCATGTCTTAGAGCACCTGGGTCTCGGAGGAAATCCACGATTGAGCGCTACAGAGTTGCCCGCATCAGATCCCTGAAAGCAGACCACTATCTATGCCATAATTTCTTTATTTTACACTAGTAAGAGGATGTCGGATGATTAGTGTGGAGGACCTACCTATGGTGAGCAACCCGTCTCGCTTCCTAGATTCATCCCCTCCGGGGCTTTGTGCCTTCATCGCCTGTACTCTTGAGATCATAGTCTGGCTCCACGTGCAGATGAACAGCCATCCGAAAGCAATACATTCGCCACTTCTAGGGATTTTGGCTGTTATGGACAGTCGTCCTCGCGAGACATGCCACTGATCTTCGCGCCATGACCGCTGCTGACGGCCCGCACCGGAAGTCACTCGCATTTAATCAAAGTTATTCTTCTTCGGGGCAGAGAGCTACCATGAGCCTCCCACCGCCATCGTGGGATAAAGACCTATATAGCCCACCAATCAGCGGATAGTCAATGATCGCCTTCAAAGAACTTCTGACGTGCTCAAGGGTCACATAAATAGCTTCCTAGATCCGCCACTTTCCTTACACCACCGTAACAAGAAGGTAGGTCGCACTTCCTTCTCTAGCTTCTCGATCCTACCAAGTGAGGACACAAAGTGATTTTGGTCAGGGACAGCTAGCGCCTGGCGGCATTGATCATACTTTGTTTTGTTTTCATTTATGCATTGTGTTTGCTTTTAGTTTTACTAACCGCCTACTATCCTTTTTGGGATTTATTTGTTAGTATGTATTAGCCACAGTAGGGGCAAAGGGTTTATTTTGCTTATTACGTATTGTGTTCAGCTATGATAAGCTTGTCCTATCCTTTTTGGTTATATTAAAAGCTTTATATGATTTGCATTGTCTATTCAGACTTTATTTTTTTATATTTTTTAATTAACTTGTATATGCATAATGATTATCTTGCAAATGTGTGTTGAACGAAGCCTTCCACGGTGCCGACAAGTAGAAGGACCCTATGCCGAAATGAGTGGATGACTACTCAAATTAGATTTAACTCATTTCTTCGCTTTAGTTAGCCACACACACCAGTACATTAGGTCTCAACGATAGGGCTAAGAAACAAAGACAAACCCTCTACGATGAAACCCTTTCCAGTATCGTTTACTCCTTCTTGAAATAGGCTATGACCCCCTGAAATTGAAGAATGTCTTCCAAAATAAAATAAAAAAAAAGGAAAAAGAAAAGAAAAAGAAAAAGAAAGAATAGAATCGCTTTGTTTACCTTGAACTGAAAGCACGCCCGAGGGGCATATGGCGAAGCCTCTAAAGCTCCTAAGGCCTTAAACCTTCACCAAGAGATTTTGTCTAGTATTGCTACGTGATGGGGTGGAGCTTGCAGAGTCAGAAAGGCAGGCTCAAATCATTCAGAGTTCTGGTGAAACCTGAGTTTGTGGTCGAAGATCCTCATGGCTCATGCCCTAAACCTTCACCGGTCGGGAGTCGCCAGGTTAATCCTCAAGCATCTGACTTTGGTGAAGTCGAAACCTCAACATTGCACCCTACAACACAAAAAGAATTATGTAATAAGGGGCAGGTCCTGATCTATTTAGGTTGGTTAACATACAAGGTTATGGCGTTAGCTCGGTTGGGGGGAGGGAGCGTATAGTTTCGTAGTTTATGATTGAGACCTGTCTAAAAAAAACCCGTAGGCTTTTGCAGAAGAGCCCTGTTTATGCTTTCCCGAGGAGGGAGCTTGTTATCACCACATGAGAAGCTCATTCTTTTCCTGATGGTTGTTATTACCTTAGGTTTTCATGATTCTCTATCGCAGCTATGCATTATTTAGCAAACTTTCTAATTCTCCAGCACTTATTCTCTACTGTTGATTACTCGGGCATTGCTAGCCAGACTAGCAATGTGTCGGTTGGGTGATTGGGCACTATAAAAAGTTCTATTTTCAACCCTATTTAAGATAGGTTCTAAGTACTTTTGTGTACTAATCATATTAGCGTCGATTGACACGTGTAGGTCCCTTTGTACTAATGATTGTATTTCGAGGTCGTTTGTGGTAGCTTTATGTGCTCTATAAACCTATTCTATCATACTCGCTTAGGTATTGAAGTTGTTGGAGTTAATTTATATCAGTTCGGGAGTTGATTTATCTTCGATCAGACTGCCAGAAGGAAGAAATTGATCCAGGAGCAAGCAGGAGGAAGCAGGAGCAAGAGCAGGGGCAAGGGAAATTTCGCTATTGATGAGTATCTTAAATACTCATTTTATCCCTATGCTTTAGTTAGTTTTTCTTGGGTTTTTATAGTCATGCTCTAATGCCTCTAAAAGTTCACTCCATGATCAGGTCATCCATTGGTGAATTTGTGCAAAATTGGTGGAAATCTACAAAAAGCAAAGGTGGAGAGGCGCATTGAATTTGACATTTTCGGATATCATATGAGCTCCTATTGTATCAATATATATGTATGGATTCTATAATTTCAAGAGCTTTCTATGATAAACAAGAACACCAAACTTGGAGTTCGAACAAAGAAGCGGCGCAAGTTCCAAACTAGAAGAAAATCAGCAAACATTTCAGCACCTTCAGCAGGAGAGGCGCACAGATTTTTAGCTTTCAGACATCATATGATTTGCGCTTGCATCAAGCCATATGTATGGATCACACTTCAAGAGCTCTAACGGCAACAAGAACTCCTAAATCGGAGTTTGTATGATAAAAGTTATGGCTCACGGGTTGGAGCAAAAACATGGGACTGCAGCAACGTCGCGACGTTGCGTAGAGCTGCGTAACGACGTCGCGGACGTTGCCAAACGACGTCGTTGACGTTCGGGTCGGTTTCGTGGATTTTTGCTCCATTTTATCCCAAATGGAGGTGGTTTTTAAAACAAACCAAAGAGATTAGTTTCGTGGGAGGCGGCTGTGGCTCTGAAAAGGGGACTTTGTCCAAACTTTGGGACCAAGGAGGAGGTCAGAGCTATTTTTGAAGAGATTTGGGAGAAGATTATGAGATTTGTGGAAGAAAACTGAGACTCACCATCATTTGATCATTATAGTTTCTTCTTCCTCTTTTCTCATGTTTTATCCTGTTAGATAACAACTCCTATCATGCTTTAAATTGTGAGATCTAGGGTTTTGTTGTATATTGAAATATGAGTTTTGTACTCTATTTGTTAATGCTCCGCTTTCTATTGTTTCTGTGGAATGCACCTCTACTAGATCTATATTTTTTGTTCAGATTTGAAGAGCATTGATTTTATGAAGAATCTCAATGTGGTGAGTGGTTTCAGCATCTGGAGAAGGAGCAAAGAACTAGACATAGATGAATCAACCTAATTAGCCTAGTAGTGTAGAAATTATCGGTAATTAGAGGCGTGAGACTTTTGGATCTTAAAGCATCTCTACGTTTGGGGTTGAGCTGAGAAGCAAAAAGACTGTAGTGTTTGTCTAGGTTATCTGACCCTAGAGAGGCGTATAAATTAAATTAGACAAGAGCCTTCTTTGGAAAGCATTTCTCAAGGAAATAATAGAGTAGAATTTGACTTAGATTTAAGAGGATTGTCCTACTTCTGCACCAAGTACCTAGGAATTTATCATCTCTTGGTATCCCTTAGTTGCTACCTTCATTAGTTAGATTAGAAATTTCATTAGTTTAGTTTAAATTGCTTACTCAAGAATGTTAGTTCGATATTAGAGAAGCATTATAATTTTTGTACTCTTAGCATCCCCATTTTCCTCTTGTGGATCGACATCCGTACTTTCTAGGTACACTTTATTACTTCTGACAAGTATACCGCGCAGTAATAGAGCTTTTAGTATTTTTCCAATAATTTTATATACATCACAAAATACGCTTTATCAAGTTTTTTGGCGCCAAGTGTCGGGGAAAATCGTGTTTTATGCTACACATCAGTACTATGCTTTTAGTTACTTTCAAACATTTTGTGTTTATATTTGTGTGGTTTTTGAGTTTTTGATATTTGCTTTCTTTGATAAATTCTCAGGTTAAAATCACAATCGATCCTATCATCGAAGTTGACAAATGCATTGGCTCACCTTGAGGAACAAGATCGCACTGCTGATGAGCATCAAAGAAGATTGATAACCTCATGCTAAGTCAAGTGTGGCAACCATGGATCAATGGATTATGTTCAATATGGTGGTACCCCATACTGAGCAATCATAATTTTAGATGGAGCTACCACCCAAACACCTCATGAATACAGCTATACCATTCCGCATACCTACAAGTCCAAAGATCGTTTAAGAAGCTTATGGATGAATTAAGAAGAACTGCTGCATTTACCATGGCACAACCTGAATTTTCATGATCACTGGATGAAATGGACTACTCTCGTTGTTGCCTCGCTAATCCAAATGGGAGATGTTATAACCCATACGGAAAGAATGACAAAGTTAGAAAGACACGAAATGAAAAGAGTTCATGCTGGAGAACGCGTGACATCTCAAGTTCAATCCATGGAATTGACAAGGGCTAATGTTCAAATTCAGCATACACCATTTGATAGCTTGAAAGAAGAGATGACTCCAATGGCCACTTCTGGTACTGAACTTACATTCGAGAAAGAACAACCTAAAGAAGAGGAGAGTATGAGTATAGAAGAATTAGTGGCAAAATACATGAAGGAAAAAGAGAATAGGGCTGCACAAATCTTTCAAGGACAACATGAGAGTTCGCCATCTACCTTGGGTGAATTTAGAAGAAGAAAACTTGAGCTACAATGAAAGAAATCACCTCAAGAGGTAATAAAGAACTAGGAGAAGCCGCATGGGAGAATGATGCAAACTCAAAGACTTAGCTTCAGCTGAGGAAAAGATGCCAACTTCTCCGCAGACTACAAAAGACAAATGACAAAGGGTGACTATGCCTGAGATGACTTTGGGTTCCAATGCATGAGGAAGTGAAAATGAGAATAAACCCCAACTTGAGGTGGATGAGTACATTGGTCTGCTTTGAACAACGAATCGAGAGGAACCATTGTAAACAAAAAATTTTAAAAATAGAAAAAATCAAAAAATAATAAGGATTGTGAAGACTATGTGCCTGTTGCCGATTGAGCACAACTATCGCTCTTAGAGAAGGATGGAGGCAAGAAACACCAACCCTAATCCAGAGTTGCAGAGTCTAGCCGACTCGAAAACTGAGCAATTCGAGGCACCCTGCTTAAAATGTTTTCTTTCATTTTTTCTATTTTGTAGAGTTAGTTTTGAGTTTTTTTTATAAATTTTCGTGCTTGGATTTTGTTTTTCTATGTTTTAGTTTTAATCTAGGTTTTGGGATTCAAATCTGCTTTGGAAGCCAAAGGTTGGAAAGCCCAAGTTCACAATTTGGAAGTACTTAAAGAACCAAAGAGGAACCAGGTTCAAGTATCCCCTTCATTCGACTTAAAGTCTAACCCTTCTTAACACCTTTGCCTCAAAGAGCCATATTCATTGGAGCACCTGAGATTTGATCAACCCTTAGTAATTGCACAATATCCATTCTGCTTTTGTTTCATAATATATGTTTGTTCATTTCAAGTTCAATTCAAGAAATCATTAAAAAAAAAAAAATCAAAATCCAACTAGATTCCTTACCGTTTAGTTAGTTGTTTGGTCATAGTTGCATGTGTTTTCTATTCTTTATTTTATTTATTTTGTGTCTCATATGAGTGAGTTTGATGCCTTGTCAGTTAGTAGAAGGTCATTTTCGGAATACAACTATTCAAAATGCCAAGTGTAAGAGGAATAGGACCCCTTAGTTTTTAAATGATCCGGAATCGTGGTACTGGTTGTATGGGTGACTTAGCTTAGTCACCCCATTGTGCTATAAGAAGCTATTTCTCAAGGAATCTATCACACTTTGGTCTCCCTTGTATACCTCTCGTCCCGACCCTTCGCTTGAATTCAACTAACCTTTGGGGATTCAGCCACCCAAGATGCTGGACACCAAACAAAAAGATGATTGCCATCGAGCCCTAACTTAAAAAAATATATATACAAAAACAATAGAAAAAGTGAAAAAGAAAAAAAAAAGGCTTGTGAATTAGAATAAGTGGATCATCCAATCGAATCCCGGGGCACGGGCCGAGGGGCTTTAGCCTAATGCCCTGGTCAACTCGGTCGGAGTCATTGACTTACCGCCTGCCATGGGACAGTAAGATGGACTATCTCCTACAACCTAGGGGCCTCATGGAGTTTGCCGAGTGTTCAGGTGAAGTTTGAAGGACGTAATGCCCTGCCCTTAACTAACCGTGGGGAGTCACTAATGGATCCTACATGTGAACACTCTTCTAAAACTTCTTGCACTAGTTCTCCTTCACTTTTTAGGTATTTAGAAATTTTTTTAGGTATTTTGATATGAATAAAAAGGGTGCATTCTTTATCCTTTCTTAAAGTTAGCTTCTTCCAAATAGGTGAGTTGAGCTATTTCAAAGGCGACCTTGCTATACACTCCAAGATCATGCCATCACCTACACTTAGTTTCGGGAAAGGTCACAATTTCTGATTGGGGTTGATTTTGTTTTGCTCACCATTCTTTGCTTGCCATGTTCCTTAGAAAGTTTAAAAGTGTTAAGGATCCAATATAAGAAAAGTTATTAATATTAAGTAAATTGTGTCTATAGTGATTTTTCCATTGAAATCATATTCATACTTATCTCTATTATTTTTAGTTCATGTCATTTTCACTTTTGCTTTGTTTTGAGTCGGGTTCTCGCTGGGACAAGCAAGAATTTAAGCTCGGGGTGATATATCTTAAATTACTCATTTTATCCCTATGCTTTAGTTGTTAGTTTTCTTGTGTTTTTATGTTAAATAAGTGTCTTAATGCTCTAAAAAGTTCACCCTATGATCAGGTCATCCATTTGGTGAATTGTAAAATTGGTGAAAAAACTACTAAAAGCAACAGGAGAGGCTACTGAATTTGACATTTTCTAGATATCATATGAGCTCCTATTGCATCAAGCCATATGTATGGATTCTACATCAAGAGCTTATGGATGTCAAGAACACCAAACTTGAGTTCGAACAAAGAAGTTAGTGCAAGTTCCAAAACTCTAAAGAAAATCAGCAAACATTTCAGCACCTTCAGCAGAGAGGCTACTATATTTTGAAGTTTTCAGATATCATATGAGCCTGCATATTGCATCAAGCCATATATGTATGGATTCTACACTTCAAGAGCTTAACTAAAACACAAGAACTCCCAAATCGGAGTTCGTGATGACAAAGTTAGCGGCCTTAATGGGTTGGAGCAAAAACAGGGATCGCAGCGAACGTCGCTGACGGTGAGAAACTACGCGCGATGTCAGCAGAGAGTCGCAGTAACGACGTTCGGCGACAACGGTCGGCTTCCTGGGGTGGATTTTAGCCCATTTTGAGCCCAAAAATGGAGGGTTTTTAAGCTCAAACCCGAAAGAGACGACGGGAGATGTGGTTAGGTTCTAAAAGGACTTGTCCAAACTTTGGGACCAAGGAGGAGGTTGGTCGCTTTTGAAGATTTTGAGAAGATTATGAGATTTGTGAAGAAAATCCGAGACTCACCATCATTTGATCATTATAGTTTCTTCTTCCTCTTTTTCTCATGTTTTATCCTAAGTTTATGATGTATCAAACCCTCACTGTGCTTTAAATCAGAGGATCTAGGTTTTGGTTATATTGAACATGAGTTTTATATCTATTGAGTTAATGTTCCGTTTTCTATTGTTTCTCGTGGAATGCACTTATCGATTCATACTGCTCTATTTATATATTGATTTATGGCTAATCTCAATGTGGTGAGTGGTTCTTTGCAAGATCTCGAGAAGGGAGTAAAGAACTAGACATAGATGAATCCCAAACTTAATTAGCCCCGTAGTAGAAATTATCTAAGAATTAGAGTATGCAGAGATCTGGATCTTAAAGCATCTCTAATGTCAGTCGAAATGAGAAGCAAAAGACCTAGTGTTAGTTTGTGGTAGGTTATTCGACCGAGAGAGGCTTATAATTGCTAGACAAGAGTCACCTTGGGAGCATTTTCATGAAATAATAGAGTAGAATTTTTGATTTAGATCTAAGAGGATTTCTGTCCGATTGGTAAATTGGCACTTAGGAATTTATCATCTCGTATCCCTTAGTTACGATCTTCATTAGTTAGATTTAGGAAATTTCATTAGTTTAGTTTAAATTTTGCTTTACTTTACATTGTTAGTTTGGATATTAGAGAAGCATTATAATTTTTTGTACTTAGCATCCCCATTTTCCCCTCAAGGGATCGATATCCGCACTTAGGGGCCACTTTATTACTGACAAGCGTACATACTATGTTGCACAGGCGCTCTTATATTTCTCTTTTCTGAATAATTTTATATACACATTCAGCAAAACACGCTTATCAAGTTTTTTCGCGCCATTGCCGGAAAATCGTTTTATGCTAATATCAATACTAAGTGCTTCTTTAATACTTCAAACACTGATTATACTATGCATTCCTTGCATTTTCATGTTGATTTGGCATTATTTATATAATTTTAGTGTTAGATTCCTATTTAGTTTTGTTTTGGAAGAAAAGGATGAGGCGAAAAGAACAACTTTTGGAAGCCATTTTGGAAAAATGAGGAGCATGCAAGGAAGTCACTGCCACGTCGCGATGTCTCCGCGTCGCGACGTCACCAAGTCACGACGTAAATAACAACGCAGGTCAACCAAACACCACGCCGCTGACGTCACTTCAAAAATCTGAATCTCATCATTAAATGCCAGGGGCTCTGGATTGGGCATTAAAGAACGTACGCCGCAGATACGGAATTGGAGAACCCGCACATGCACTTCAAGGATCTCTCGACTCGTATTGGTTTTTCATTGAGCCATTATTTTGATCACATGAGGATGTTCTTCACATTACATATTTTATCCTCCTCCTCTTCTTCCTTCTTTCATGATGTTCTAAACTCATTTAGGGTTACATCAAACCCTGTCATGCATAATGGATTAGAATTAACCTTTCAAGTGTTAATCAATCACAGCACTTATCACATCTCGCTCTATACCAAGATGTTAATTATATAGATAATATCTCGGCCAGCATTAACATACTTACAATCGAAGATCCCGAGATTCCAGAGATGAGGGTATTCAGGATCCGGTAGCCTTTGTACGATTCTGGGTAATAGTGATATTCAACCTCGAAGGTGGTTTTCGGGGGTCAACATTAAGCATTTCAATACCGTAGCCTAGATAGAGATATACTGATTCTATTCACGAATAAAGCAATATATTCCTCGAGAGAGGATATCTCGTAGTAAGATCACCCTCACTATTATATGTTGCAAAAACACCTGAAGAAGAAGATCTAGAATAATCCATCAATGCATTGTGGGGAGATTTAACCCTAGGCTCCCACATTATCAATTCACCAAAACCAATAGCTTAGTTACAGTTAGTACGTAAATTCTCTCTTAGAATCATTTATTCAGATATTGTCTAAAAAGCAGAATCTCTGTAGTCAATTCATCTTTCCCTGTGGATCGATACTCGTACACTAGTACACTATATTACTTGAGGCGACAAGGTAATTCTGCGCACATAGGCGTATACATTTTACACACCGCTACTATTGCTTTTTGATACATGAGCTTCAGCAGTTTTTAATTTGATCTAGAAGTAAGTATAGATAATATTCTTGAATTTTCTTTATTTTTGTTATTTCTTTTACAAGTACCGTAATCGTGGGCTTTGTTAGTCGCGTGTTATCGTAGATGTGGTAAGTTTTAGTGGAGTACATGCGACATCAAAAAACCGAATTAATCAACACTTCAGTGATCCGAGCGTAAAGACTTCGCACGTAGACAAGGCCGAACACGTAGAATAATGCAGTAGAACTCAATAGTCATGGAAAACATCAAGAACAAGATTTTGGCGTGGAACAAACTGAACCACAGAGAAGCCGAACTAGAAATCAAGCGCCTAGGCCATCCATACAGCCGGACGATCCGTACATGCTATTAGATGAGTTTGTTCTACCTCCACGCTTGTTCGCACAAAGAATCGACGCCGGCTAATTCAAGCAACAATTTTGAATTGAAGTCGCCACAGATAAATGCTTCAGAACATATTGTTCCATGGACTACCCCATGAGAACCCTTGTAACATGCATTTGACTAATCTCCTCAAGCTCATGTATACCATCAAATACAACGGTCACCGAAGAAGCCCTGGGAGATTGCGTTATTCTAATTAACGGATGTGAGCCAAGCATCGCTAACTAGTCAGCCACCAGACTCTATTACTACATGGAACGAATTAGTACAAAAGTTCGACCAAGTTCTTTCCATTCTTCAAGATTGCATGGGACTTCAGGCAAGAGATCACGCTTTGGCCAATTGGGGAGTGGAGAACCCGCGTATGCATGGGACAGTTCCATAAGAATATCATATGTCCTCACCATCGACCAACCGCCGTAGTGGATGCAAGTTCACACTTTACAATTTGTCCAGAAATACAACCCGAACAATGATGGGGATGCCTAAATAGAGGATCATTGATGAAGAAACTACGTACTGGGAGCCGATGAGATATTGGAAGACGCCGCAACTAACACTAACTGGCTCAGAGTAGCGCTACACCAAGAACACTTGGTGGTGCACAAGATAATGAAGTCCCCAAATAATCTGGTAAATCATGTGGCTCAAATTGACTAAATGCCTAAATAGGCAGCAGGAACAAAGACATGCTATACAGTAATTCAATCTACTTGAGTCAGGTGGAATTTGTGGAGGACAAAGACGATGTAGAAATGTCGCCAAGGAACTCCTACAAAGGAGCAAGCCTGGGCAGACGCACGAGGTTTAATCGTAATCAATCACAAAGCAGCAAGGACCGTGGATGTAAGAAGTACTAGAATCAGAACTGTGGGACAAGGATGGCGAACAACTGTAACTGTAATCAAACAACCAAGGGTAGAAGTGGATGGAGGAACAACTTAACAACACGCAATCGAACCGAGCCAATGGAACCACCCCGAAAGAAGCTGATTTAGAGTGCCTAAAGACAGATGTTAACTTCTCTATTCCGCTGCTTATGAATGAGAGACTAAGGCTAACGATGCAAAGTTGTAAACAACCTGGGGCGAACAATCAAGGAAGACAAATTTAAGGAGTTTGAAGCACAATGGGCCAAATGGCAAGCTGATCTGACTGAAAGGCAACCGTTCTTCACGAGCAATCGTGAGGTAAACCCAAGAAGAGATGGAACAGAGCATCGCAAGTCGCCACGCCGAGAAGTGGGAGAGACTGAATTGCCAAGTGCAACCCCACTAGAGAGTGAAGTAGAACCTGAGGATGTCACACGCCCGCAGGCCGTAAAGATGATGCAAATAAAGAACAATTGCAGGAGAAACAAATAACAGAGACTCCTAGTGGAAACAAAGGCCGCGATACTACTAGTCCCTTACCCATTAACGCCTCAAGAAACATAAACTGGACAAGCAATTCCGGTTCATGGATGTTTTCAAAAGTCGATATAAACATCCCATTTGGTTTATGCCTCAGAGCAAATGCCCGCTTATGTAAAGTTCATGAAAGTTTATTACTTTCTTTGGTTCGTAAGAGAAGATTAGCGTGACTTCGAGATCGTGGAACTTAACCGAAGAATGCAAAGGCTATCCTTCAGGAAGCTACCGGTGTTTTCAAAGACCCGTGCGTGCTTTCAATTATCCCGTAATAATCGAAATGCTATTTTCGAGAGCTTATGATTGGTGTTAAAGATTACTCCTATGCCCTTATCCATTTTTGCCGCTTCGATTAGAGAAGCCCGGGGTCCGATTACAAGCCACTCAAGAATCCTGCGTATTGTGATCTTTAGCACCCAGAGGGATAATAGAAGATGTCTTAGTAAAGGTCGTATAAGTTTATCTTTCCAAATAGATTTCTGTTAGTTTGTATATGGTTAAAGATAAAGAAATACCCGATTATCTCTGGGGAAGACCTTTTCTAGCAACCGGGCAGGCAAATGATTACGTGCAAGAGGCGAATCAAAACCAAGAGTACAAGAAGCAAAATTCAATGTATTCGAGGCGTTAGATACCCAGCAGAAGGTGACACGGCGCACGGTTGATATAAATAGGCTATAGTGTCTAGCCCAAAGTGGTCTCAATCGACCCTTCGAGATTAGCCTAGTGGCAACCGCATCCGAGAACCCGGAGTGACGAGGCGGTAAGAGACATGCTATGGATGGATTCTTTCGGGGCACAATAGAAGGAAATACTCGACCGCAGCTAAGGCTGAAATGCACGCTCCATCAATTGAGCAACCACCCAAGATGTGGAACAAAAACTCTACCAGCCATTTGAAGTATGCATACTGGGTAGAATACCGATTACTCCGTGAATTATCTCATCATCCCTAACCGAAATGGAGAAGAGAAGTTATTGAGGGTTCTTCACGATCACAAACAAGCACTCTGATGGTCTCTAGTCGACCTAAAAGGGATCTCGGGCCTTCTATGTGTATGCAATCGTATTTTATTGAAGATGCAGGTCACAAGCCCTCAAAGTGGGAAGCGCAGAGGAGGCTGAACTCGACAATGAGAGGTAGTTCGGAAAGAAGTTCTAAATACAGGATACCGGGGTGATTTACCCTATTTCGCATAGCCGCATGGGTAAGCCCTGCTCGTGTAGTACCAAAGAAAGGGGGATAATCAAGTATCAAGATCGAAAAACAATATCACTGCCATCTAGAATGTGCTGGACTGTGAGAATTTGTATTGACTATAGAAAACTAATATATTACCTGAAAGATCACTTTCCTCTCTACCATTTCTAGATCGATGCTCGATCGATTAGACGGTATGAATATTATCGCTGATGGATATCTTAAGCATAAACTAAATCGCCATAGCGCTAAGATCGAGAAGACAACATTCATCATTCCATGGTACATTCGCCCATGGATGCCCTGGATTATGGACACCTGCATTTTCAGACATGATGGCCACAAGGTATTCTCTTATTATGTAGAAAAGATGATTGAGATTTTTGTAGACGCATTTCTCAAAGAATGGGAAATTCATTTGACAAATTGTTTCAGCAAATTTGAGAACTGCACTCTAAGATGTGAGAGACCAATTTAGTAATTAATCGGGAGAAGTGCTATCTACGGTACAAGAGGGTATTGTTTATTAATTTTGATTCTAGAGATAGGTAGATAGGCGAAGATTGAAGCAATTGAGAAGTTACCCACCTTCTTCTCGTGAAAGGGATCCAAGTTTTAGCTAAGGCCGGATTCTATAAAGGCTTATCAAGGATTTCTGCGATTGCTTAAAACCATTGTCTAATTCCATAGTCCAAGGATCCCCACTCAATTCTTGACTCCCAATGCCAGCATGCTTACCGTATCGGAAGATAGTCGATCTCACCCTATCGCTAATGGCCGGTTCTTTCCATTCGAAATGGCGTGATGCAAGCTACTATGCGACAGCGTAAAACGAGAAAAATCTTCGTGGATTTATTATGCCGTGACTTTGAATGACGCCAATCACTATGTTACCATCGAGAAACCATTGCCATCATTTTCGCCGAAGGGCTCAAAGCATTCATTGGCAACAAAGTCGCAGCAAGCATTGATCATTCGGCCATCGAGTACTTGATGACCAAGAAAGACGCAGAAACCCAGATTGATTCTGCAACCTTCACAGAGTTCGACGAGAAATCGCGACAAGAAGTGGTAATCGAAAATTCGAAGGCGCACTCACCTTTCGCGATCGAAGGGGCCGAGATGATGTTCTGAATGACGCACTCGCACGAGAAACTTCATTGAGGACAAGAGGGCATTTCCGGGTTTGCGTGACTATGTGAACTGGCCTGGGTAGCCAAGGTGATTCCCTGCAGTTTAATTATCGGAAGAAGAGGTTTTTCGCACACCTTAAACATCATTGTTGGGAAGAGCCACCTTCTGCGTATTAATCGTGGCCGATCGTGATAAGGGGATACGTGTGCCCAAGATTTGAAATGCACAGTATTCTAACCATTGCCACACTCCCACCGTGTGTGACACTTCAGGCCAGAGAACGGTAACAAGGGTTCTACAAATGGGTTTTTATCGGCCTTCCTATTTAAAGATGCTCACCACCCGCTTCCACTTCATGCATAAAATGTCAACGAGCGGGAACATCTCTAGAAGGACAACCAACATGCATCCATCTCGAGGTAGAGTCGTTTGTCGATGGGGATCGATTATGGGACCATTTCCCGCATCGCATAAACAACTCGTAGAGCATTTTGTCGCAGATTATGGCCCAGCAGAAGCAATTCAGCATACGCCACCAATGATGCCAAGGTGGTGGCTCACCTCGCAGGGAATATATTCGCGCTTTGGAACTCCTCCTCGAAGCTTTAATCACGTATAATGGTACCCATTTCGCACACGAATCGGAGCAAAGCTGCAAAAGTACGGGCACGCCATCAGACATCTCTCGTGATATCACCTACAATCAAACTGACAAGCAGAGGGTGATTCGTAATCGCAAATCGGGCATATTCTCGAGAAAATCACTGTCAGCCCAGAAAGATCGGGTCTAAAAGATAGACGATGCGCCCGTGGCATACCACAATCGCATTTAAAAACTCCTTGCATGTTCCTCGCTCAGACTCGATATGGTAAAGCCCGTCATCTTCCGTTGAATCGAGCATCGAGCCCATCGGACCAATTCGGCTAACCAACATGGCTGCAAGACATTATCAGAAAAACGCCTACTCCAACTCTGAGCTAGATGAATTCGTAAACCAAGATAAGGAAAACGCCCGTGATCTATAAGTGAAAAAGACTAAAGCTTGGCAACACAAACACATCACTAGAAAGAAACACACCGACAACAAGTCCTTGATTCAATTCTCGCTTAAAGCTTTTCCCGAAATCAAGTCCTGATGGTCGTAGCCTTTCACGTGTAACAACAAAGGTTCTTCATATGGTGGAGCAGAAGTTTCACACCGGGGTACATTCATTACCGCTACACAACGCCAGCTTTCATACTATGGAGGCGTGTTTCCGCAGATAAGATAATTATCTTCTTTTGACAATCGGCAGACGCAGATAATCAACGATCGTGATGCGCTTGGGTTCCCGAACGACATCAGATTCAGTCGCCGAAGCAACGATATTTAAATATAGCGCTTCTTTGGGAGGCAACCCAAGTTTTCTAAAATTTTGTTTTTAAGTTTACAGCTCTATTGTTGTTTTCGTAAATTTTTGAATTTTAGTCGATCCATGATCACGTTTCGCTTTGTCGGGTTTAATTTCAGACGAGGTGTAGGTCCGAGGCTCGTAGAGGGTTCAAAGTCCGAAAGGGAAGTTTTACAAGTGAGAGTTCTCGAAAAATTGAGGGCTTTGGTGAGAAATTATCTGGAGATTCTTTCGCCTCGCCACAGTCGCGACGCGAGATTTCACGCCGCTTATCGCCATTTTGAAGTTACACGCCGCTGACGCGTGATTCACGCCGCGACGCTACTTTTTTGAGCGCTCTCGTCACGCCGCTGACGCAGGGATTCCACGCCGCGACGCCAAAATTTTACTCTCGCCACGCCGCGACGCGGATTTTTTCGCCGCCACGCCAATTTAACATCGTCATTACCGCCGCGACGGTATTCTACCGCCGCTGACGCCACCGGATGGTTTCGCTACGCCGCGACGTGATTTATCACGCGACGCCAGTTTGATTTGGCCACGCGCGCGACGCGGATCCCGCACGCCGCTGACGCCATTTGCGTTATCCTCAGCGCGTCGCTGACGCGGGTCCCGCGCCGCGACGTGAGACTGGTTTTAAAATCCAGCACATTAGGCCATTTCGCCTTCACCGCACTATCTCCTCCCCCGAACCCCAGCCTTCGCCGCACTCGAGCTCACTCGGACCGACAAGAGATCTTCTCTGCTCCGCCGACCTCCTCGTAAGTCACCCACATCGTCTGCCACACCATAGTGGGCTTCCACCACCGTGTGTCCTAGCTTGGGTATAGTCGCAGGTTTTATTGTTAGTAGCCTGCAGGCTCCTTAGGGTCATTTCTGCCAACTAGATTCATTAGGTTTTCGAGTCCCTCTTTAGTCTCATCGAAGTCTTTAGGTAGTGCTTAGTTAATTTCTTTGGTTGCTCCTATTAGGTGTTCATATTTGGTTTAACTGAGGATGTCCGCAACCAAGAAAAGTCGCCCGCTGCCAGGGCCTGCCGTACGAGGCCCGACTTCACATCTTCGATGCCTCGCTTTGTAAATGCTGATGTGCCGCGGACGGCTGAAGATAATTTGCAAACCGATCCTTCATTAATGAGAAGGGTTTCACCCAATTCCGACGATGAGCAAAATCCATCGGGCGCTGGCAGTCAGGCGTGCTTTGCGCCAACTCCCCGCCCAACCGCCATGAGCGGAGTCTGAATTCCTACGCCTAACCTCGCCTCCCACGTCCCTCAAAAAGGTCGGGTGCGAGGTGTATTTGCCGACTTCAGCGCTGAGTCGACTCAGCGCTTGCGGCCTCGAGCATATCCCACGGCCCTTTGATCGCCCCACAGCACCCTCGACTACCATGAGGTCATCCGAAAGTGTCAACTCAAAGGTCAGGTGAGTGGCTGATCACAACATGGCCACGCAAGAATTCCAAGGCCAAGCATTTGGCCTACATTCCCAAAGTGTGGCATCACTTATCACTTCGCCTTATACCGACGACGCACGTGAGGTGACCGCCCAGCGCCCTCGCTTCAACTACGCTACCTTGCCAGATATACCATTTCGATGTCAGCAGTTATCGAGGATGCCATCCTCCATAACCGGATGCAAAATGAACCTCGCACCTTTTCGATATTCAAGCCCAGGCAAATGTCGGTGCCCTTATACCACGAGGCCCGCTTCACCCACTGGGCACCATATTACCGGGCGGGACACCTCGTGTCCCGTGAACTCGAGGCTGCGAAGACTTCGCCATGAGCCCTCGGGACGAGGATCAGCTTCCGGACATCTGCTCACTATGGACTCCTGGTGACACCTGTGGAGGACATCGGGTCACCCGTCCCTCGACCCCTCCACCACCTCCACCCCAAAGAAATTCAGCGAATTATCCTTCCAGAAGTCCTTCCCGAGCATTGAGAACCCAAGGCTCTCACCACCGAGCTGCTTGACGCATTCCTCGGGATGAGACTCAGAGCACCGAGTCCTCACTCAGACATGGAGGCGCCGCGGCTGACATGCGCACAGCTCCGCCAATCAAAGCATCATCTCACGAGGCAGAAAGCAGGTAAAGTCACTCGCGCGAATTCTAGCTTTCCACCAGCCACCACACCGCTTAATCGTAGGACTCACAGGAGTCCCCACCTCTATGTTTTTATTTTACCGCAAACACCGATCTTTGTTCTGGGCTCAGTTCTGATATCTATGTTTTGTTTATCACCGCTTATATTTAAGTTGCCTTAGTTTTAGTAGTTTGTAAGATTAAGTTTAGTTGTTCGCATTTGGGTCAGGTTTTGTTTTTATTATCGCATGCACTGTAGGTAGTGTTAGTATTTGTTGTTACGTGCATCGCATATTTCAAGTTTATGTTGGTGAGTCACTGTTAGCTAGGTTCGTTTGCTTTGTGATATCACATAATGTAAAGAATTTGCATTCACTGTGCCATGCTGAAAAATCGAGGATCATTTGGGGACACCTACTATAGATTTGTCTTGATGTACATTTGCTCGATGCTCTGTATTTGATCGAATAGGCAAAAGGCTAGTGAATCAATCCTGCAGTCAAGAAACCAATTCAAACTCAGATCACACCTGCCACACACCAAAGGACGATCGCAGCATGCATGGCACCGAACCAACTACTAAAGCCGACTCAACCTAGGAGATTCGAACCACTTGAGTGGATGGGACACCTAAACAAAAGAGGATTGCCACAGCCCCAACCAAAAAGAGAAAAAACACAAAAACACAGAAAAAGAGAAAAAAAATACAAAAAAATGAGAAAAGAAAAAGAAAAAGAAATAAAAATAGGCATATGCATAAGAATAAGCGGGATCATCAGTGAGATACGAATTTGTACGGTCGAGGGAGCTATCAGAAACTAATGCTGAGCCAGCGTGTCATGAGCTACTTGCCAGTTACATGGGACGGAAGATGGATCATTCACGCAACCTAGGGCTGCTCCGAGTTTGGTTAGTGTTCGAGGTGAAGTTTGAAGGGAACATGCTGGTGCCCATAACCAGGCGGTGGGGAGTCACGATATGGATCCCATTCAGGAACATGGCTAAAACCTTCTTGGCACTAGGTGCTTCTTCCATTTTGTTTTGGTACATAGGAAATTCTAGATAACTAATAGACATGAGACATAATTGATTGCGGATTCCTATCCTTATCTAGTTCGATTCTTCACACCTAATAGATTGGGTTGAACTTAAGTTTGAAGTATGAGACTGGGGCATATTACGGAGGTCACCTACCATAGGCACATAGGGTTTTGGGAGCGACCCCATTGTGAACACTATGGGAGTGGATGCACTAGTCGGTTCACATACCTCAATCGAGTCACGAAGTCAATATCATGCATCTCTGCAGCTAAGTGAACATCGAGCAAGCAGTGGGTAGCCATGAATCAGGTCAAATTGATCCCACATTTTTCGGCATGGCATTCTTGTCTTAGTGTGAGTTGCATGAATTAATCGGTGTGTGTCTGTTTAGAGTCGGTTCTTTATGAGGCAAGCAATTAAGTTTAAGAGTGTGATGAGTACTTAAAACACTTTTCAGATTATACTGGCGTCGGAGTCTCTTGCATTTTCATGTTGATTTGGCATTATTTATATAATTTTAGTGTTGGAGTTATGGCTTTAAGTTTTGTTTGGAATACGGGCATACAGTGAGTGAAAGAACAGCTTTTGAAACCATTTTGGAAAATGAGACATGCAAAGGAAGTCAACACCGCCCACGCAAATCACATGGCGTCTCGGCGTCGCGGCGTCATATCACGGCGTGGTCAACAAATCTGAAGTCAACCGGGTCACTACGTCGCGGCGTCATTTCGAAAAATCTGCATCTAAATCATTAAATGGGGGCTGAGATTTTGGGGCATTGAAGAGCGTCTCGGCTTTGAGAACACGGAATTGGGAGGCACACGAAGCTTCTGGAGACTTTCAAAATTCTCCTTGGACTTTTTGTATTGGTTTTTCATTATTGTTTGATTATTTTTTGGATCCACATGAGGATGTTCTTCACATTACATATTTTGTTTCTTTCTTTCATGATGTTCTAAAACTCATTTCTAGGGTTACATCAAACCACATCTGAACTTTGATGGATTGGGAATTTAACCTTTCATGTTAATCAATTGTTGTTTAATTTATCACATCGCTCTATACACTGCATGTTAATTAGCATATATGATAATATCACATTGATAATGTACTCTGCTTACAGCGAGAGATCAAGGGTCGAGGGCCAAGGGGTATTCGAGGGGTCTGCTAGGGTGGGAGTATTAGCCTTTGCCGGTCGGGTAATAGGAGATATATTCGAACACAGAAAGGTGGTTTTGGGGTTGAACATTAAGCATTTTCTGAATCTGAAATTCAGGGCCAAAATTATACTCGATTCCCCATTCACGAAATAATGAATATACCTCGAGAAGAGGGACATATCTAGTAGAGCCAGATCACCTGTAAGTGATCTGAAACATAAACAATCGGAATAACAACATCTTTAAGAGAATAATCCAATACCGAATGTGTGGGAGATTTGCCGAAGCTTACATTATCAATTCACCAAAACCAATAGCTTGAAGATTCACAGATTTAATGCGTAAATTCTCTCTTAAGAATCATTTATTCGGATATTGTCTAAAAAGCGGGAATCTCTGTGAATCCACATTATATAACTCCACGGCGGATCAGATACTCGTACACTAGTACACTATATTACTTGAAATGACAGCGTGCACTTCTTTATGGCGTACATTTTTGCGCGATTTTTAAACTGTCGGCTATGTATAGAATTTCGCTACATGGCAATTTTTGTATAGCGGAGTTGCGCTATCTTGAAAAATTCCTATAGCAGAAATTTACATGCTTTTGTTTTTGTGGCCTGTGACCCCATTTTGATTTAATTTCAATTCTACCCTCGCTTGTAATTATACTAGTTAGGTTAGATTGGTATTTTCTTTTTGTTTATGAGCTATATAAAGCCATTTGCTAAACAAATTGTAACAACTTTCATTTAAAAACTTATTTCCATTGGGGCCCCTATTTTTTTGCCTTCACTCTCTCTTTCCTACTCTATTTATTCTATCTCCTTTCATAGGCAACGAACACACCACCAGGATGACAAGTCAAGGATGTTTGCTGGCTAAAGCCTCTAAACCTTGAAGAGGAGGGTTCTTCAGGTAGGTTGATAAAGGTTTCGCGGGTCTTACCTCCACATGTTAGAATTGATCACTAAAAACATTTAGCATTTCTAAACTTTCAAAACTAGGTTTAAAAGCTATTTCATGTACTTTCTTTTGGTCAATACTTGGCAAGCTTTTGGGGTTCGGTTTATTCTTAGTGGTAGTCTGTGACATCCATTAGTTTGTCATTCACACGAGCATACTAGATCACGTTTAAATATGAATTTCAACTTCAATAACATTTAATGCTCGATGAAATGCTATGTTTCAAGAAATGAGTGCGGGGTGTCACCTGGGTTCTGGTCAGGCCGATTGTGGATCGGCAGGGATTCGGGGTGCGAACTGAAGCCCAGAACTCTACTACCTGATTTTTAAAAGTGATCTAGAACCTATGGATATGGCCCCATCTTATAACGAGAATCAAATATCATATACATATTAAGAGCTACGGGTGGTGTGTGAAAATCTATATATATCACGAAAGGTCCATTCATATACAAAACTATAATTTTACAATTACAAATAGAGCACAGGAACACGCATGTAGTGAACCCTTACAGTGTATTTGGCCATTGTATCATGGGATGTTTCGCGGCGTCTTCTCCGATACCTACAGTTTGCGAAACCCATGCTACAAACTGCGGCAGTGGGAAACATTTCTTATCTGAAACGTAAATACGGATAAGCGATGCCGAGGTATCGAGAATATTCGAGGGGCATTCACATAATGAACCCATACAATTACTTAGGCTTATCACACAGGACTTATGCTTATTCGGACTTATACTTATCACATTAGATCTTTATACTTGCTGGAATTACACTTATAGCGGACTTATCCTTATTTGGATCTTATACTCGCCGAAAGACATTCTTCTTATCGGGTCTTATACTTATAGCAGTGGATCTTATGCTTATAACGGACTTATTCTTATTCGGATCTTATGCTATTGGTCTCCCCAAGAAAGGACATATCGCAGACACGCATCGGAGCGATACTTATCTCACGTAGGATACATATTTATATATATTTGTAGCCAGGACATATACTTATTTAGGTATCCCAATTAGCGTACATGTCGAACTATGCGTACTTGTCTCGGACTTATACTTATTTAGATCTCCAGCCAGGATTCTGAGAACTTATGTATCTCACAGTACTTAATCAAGTATTGAGTATTTTATATCTATCCTCGGATCTCGAGTGGGAGTTCTGAGAACTTATATTTATTCTCTGAGGTTTAGCATTCGAAGGTACCGAAGGTATCACAGAGATTACGGGCAGTGTCTTTTGAAGTTTGCGGAACCTGGCCTCCTTGCACCTCTTGGAATTGCTTTCATGAGTCTTTACTTGATCAAATATGCGCTCGATGCTTGTGATGTATCATATCCCAATAATGACCACAGGATTTAAAAGTATACACATACTCATGCGAGGTACGAGTAGATGCTACGGGTTTAATCGCCATCCAGGGATATACGGAGATGCAGTAGGTACTAAAATTAATTAGATCTGGGGTATCGTGAGTACTTGAGCTTATATTTATACGAGAGATACTTTTGTATCTTGTACTTGTACTACGAGTCTATCCTTGTCTTACACGGATCTTCCACATGTACTACGAGTTTATTAATTATTTAGGATCTTATCCACAGTATTACGGACATATACATGTATTTCGGATTTTATACATGTATTATAAAACTTATACATGTATTTCAGATCTTATACATGTATTTAAGATCTTATGCATATCTTACAGAGCATATACTTGTCTTACGGAACTTATACTGGTCTTACGGAACTTATTATTGTCTTACGGATCTTATTCTTGTGCTAAGGTACCCGTGGGTACGATAAGTCGGAACAGATCAGGATCATCTCATATACAAGGTCAAATCAGACTTCTACAGATACGGACATTAGTCTAGTACAGATCATAGATTCATTATAAGAGTGCAGTAGATGCATTTGGACTCACTCTTATTTACATAACTTATACTGATACCAATAAAGGAGTACACGTGGGTACTACAGGATATTACTGAGATACTGAAATTACACGAAGAGTGAGATCTCTCAAACTATACTTGTTGGCGATACGAGGAACACCGTAGACTCTTGGGGACTAAATGATCTGGGGTGAGTGGTACTAAGGCAGAATCTGAGGTACGATTAGATCTTTACTCTTATTCATTATTAGTGTTTTATCATATAATACGTCACAACTTCACCCCTGAACTAATCATAAGAAATGACTGGGGCTGTGATGCCAAATAAGTACCGGCGATGCGATCTGAGTCAACCCAGGTCTTGAAGTGCTTTCATCTGAGGAAGTACTCCTTGCCTGTGGGGAGTGTCATGAGCACTAACTTAAAGGTATAGCGATCGGGAGTCTTAGGAAGCATAAAGGGCGATCAAAATAATTCATTCTTTGGTCAAAGTACAGTGTATTATTAAATATGTCTTTTAGAACTCTGTGACCTCTTAATCGCGTTACATGCAGTCGCGTGGCATATTGTTTTTCCATGTTCATTACCGTGTTTAGGTTACGTTTTCGGGGTTTATTATCATATTCAGGTTTCATGACTATTCCATATGGCATTTGGATACTTTGGCCTGTGCGTTGCTATCCACATCATTCATGTGTTCTTGTCCCTCGATAGATATTTTCTTGGGAATTGGAATGATCATTGGGATAATCGAACTCAAGGATTATGGCATTTCATGCCCGTGTATTGGAGTTCTTAGGGACAGTTTGCAATATTTGTTTACCAAAATTTGCCATATCTCCATAACACTTGGTTCTTTTACTCCTTTAAATCTAATTTGCTAAGGGTTCTATGCTAACTAGAATCAACCAATTCGAACCTGCCAGGGCTTCGAGATATGTCGAAACAACTGATTTACTCTATCTGATCAAGCGATCAGAGGGTGGCTTGCACATGGCCCCATTTTGAGTGAATGTTGAGACTAGCTGGGAGTGTGTTTGGCGATTCCTATTTCTATATGTTTGGTTCTTAACTCCTTGAAGAGGCTACTTTTAACTAGAGAGCTTGAATCACTCAAATCGGATTAGAAATGAGCAAGTTCATGGCTAAAATCTGGCCCAGTGTTCGAAATAGGAAAGCCCGGAAGCAGGGTGTACCGGTATAAGGGTGAGTCTAACGTGTCTTGGTACACATTGGCAAAATGACGAGAACCCAAAGTGTCTTAGTACGGAGTTCAGGGGATGTGAGTACATCATGAAAATTTCCCATATTGTTTCACCATTTTCCATGTTGTTACTGATCAGCTCTAAAAGCGAACACGCATCAAAACGATTTCAGGTCATAGCCCGGAATCTCTTTCTATTCAATTCATCTTTCAATTACATATATTTCTTCAAAATTCTTTCATGAATTTCCCGAATAATTAACAAGGGTTATGAAGCCCATACTACAAAACCAGCTTACCAAGAATTTGTTGGTTTAGATTTCTAAACCTTAACTTTCAAATTTCCTTCCATTTAACCGTGAATCAACAACGAGGGAGGATTCCATACTTATCTTGTTCCTTGTGGGTTTACCAACCTTAATTTCAAGAAATCTAAGGTTAGGGATGTTGAAAATCCCAATCAATACCCTAGATTTGAGGAGCAAGATATTAATATCTGAACCTTAAAATCCCATGGATCATCTGATTCCATACTTGTCAGATTTCCATACCGCCGAAACTTGGCTTCTCTTCCTCTTCCTTCTTCTTCTTCTCCCATTCTCTTCTCATACGGTTTCCACCTCCCAACATGAGACCAAATTTTTTGAGTCTTTTAAATCCCATGTTTGCTAAGGCCATGTTTGGCCCTCAAAACCCATTTTGGGTTTTATTTGCTATTGCTTTTGGTCCTCGACTCTTGAGCCATTTGCAGCTTAGCTTATGTTATTTCCACTTTGGCCTCAAAGCTTGTCAAATTATGACTTTTAAGCCCCTCTTTGGACAATTTACAATTTTGTCCTTAATTCTTGTAATTTTTCGTGTCTCTCGTTTCCATGTTTCGTATTTAACTCACGAAACATTTAAGTTATGCTTACAAAATACCACCAAACAGAGTAAAAAACTACTAGGAGCAGTTATAGGCCCCAAGGGTGTTACAACGAGTTGATGGCACAAGTCTGAAAACGAATCGGTTTTAGGAAATGGCTGACTATGGAATTAAAAATGTACCTAATCAGGTAATAACAGGGGACACCTTTGCAACCATATCATACCAAACTAATTGACCCGAAAGAACACAGGACTTCTTTTTTTACATTTTTTGTTTAGTGCCTTGATTAACATAATG
Organism: Tetrastigma voinierianum; assembly: GCA_016808115.1. Lineage (NCBI taxonomy): Eukaryota > Viridiplantae > Streptophyta > Magnoliopsida > Vitales > Vitaceae > Tetrastigma > Tetrastigma voinierianum. Next base: position 240,741 of record JAEQBH010004603.1, on the reverse strand, counting down.
AAAAAACCACTATTTTACAATACAAATCCAAGAAAATCAAACAAAAGCCTCTGCCTGTTTGATTAATTGAAATAATTTGTAGGCAAATCCGCGTGTTCGATCTGGGCGTATCTTTGCATTAGTTATCTTCTGGCGGTAGGAGTGGACTAGGTATAAATTTTGTTGATTAAAGTAACACCTACTTTGCAGAAAGAATGTTTAGGGCTTACTGATTACGTAGCCAAGGGAACCGATTGAGCTCAAATTTTGAAAGGGTTATCTAGAACAACCTAGTGATGATTTGTATTTGACAGTTGAATTTTTCTAGATTTGAATTGGATGACTTGACCTGAAAACTTTTATTTTGTAATTTCGAAAATCATGCACGTTGAATATCTTCGTGGCTTGATGTTTGCCTTGTAATAGATATTTGACATTGTATTGAAGTTGATGGGATTTGTATTTGTTAGTATTGATGTTCTTTCTTTTGGTTTTTGTTTTTATATTTGTATACTTTAGGAGAATTTTTTTTGCTTTAAGAGATTGTTGGATTATTTGAAACATTTTAATGTTGAGGAACTTATTATCCTTTAGCGTTGGAAGAGAATTATTTAGCTACTCATATGTGGACGAAATTGTTTTTGGACTTGGTAATGTATATTCATATGAAAACCAATGACTTTTGGCAATAAGGTAAGATTGCAAAGATCCTTTTGTGTGTTAAAAAAACAATTATTTAAATTGGTTTTTGAATGTTGGAGTTAATTATTTGAAACATGGTAGTATGTATTATTACTGAATTTAATGTCCTTAAGTGTATCTTACTTATGGTGATATGAAAGTGTATGAAGGTTGAAATTGTGTGTGGTTGAATAAATGATTATATCAATTGACTGGGTCTTTGTAGTGTGCTTAAAAGTGGAATTGGAAACTTTTGGTATAGCGAAAATTGTATAGCATGAATTTGAATGTTTATATTAATTATTTGAAGATTTTATAAATATTGTGTGAATAACAAGTAATGACTTTTGAGATTAGTGTAAAAAATATGGAGATCATTTTAAGTGATGGAAAATAGGTTGGTGATTAAATCTGAGATGTTGATTTGAATTGTTTAGGAACCTTGTGATATTGTAAACAGAGGGTAAATTTGAGCTTTTAAGAAAAAATGGGGCAAACAACGTGAACTTGCATTTCTATTCTGGGTTGAAAACCTAGAAGTTTTCTATCTCGAATGATGAAGCAGAACCTCATTGTTAGGAGTTGATCCACGAAATCCCAGTTGCTCGGCCGAATTTCATTGGTCAGAGGCAGAGTCATAATTACCCACATTTTTGAGGCAAGGGTGTTACACTCACGACACATGGCAAGCCATGTGAGTGACACATAAACCAGCCCTTGGTGACACATGACAAGCCATGTGTCCACAAGCATATAGGAAATTCATGTGACATGCATGCAAGCAAATGCATGTGGCGACATGTGTTTCCATCATGTAATCCACATGCATGGAGCATCTGGGAGTATAAAGGGGATTTTTCACAACCGGGTTCGTGGGGAGGGCAACAAAGGAAAAGGGAAAGAAAGGGATGAAGGAATGAGGAAAAGGAGAAAGAAAGAGAGAAAAAGAGCGGCAAAAATAAAGAAAAAGGAAAGAAGAAGGGAGGAGTTCGGGTTTCTTTATAATTAAATTGAATTGACCGGTGAAACTCGTTGGACCAAGAGATAAAGTCTGAGAGATCGTCGATGTATATTACCTATACTTCAGAGGTAAAGGATTCTTCTACTTTGGTTTAAGAAGTGGCCTTTGGGATGTTCTATTTTAAAAGAATTTGGTTCGGAATGTGTTTGCCTGTTAATGGCATGGGATGGTTGTAGCAGTATAAAGAATTTGCTTTAGACAATTACCGGGTTAGGCACCTTTAATAGAGTGCGAAATATATAAAACCCTGAACGCATCTCTGCGGTGGATTTAGCAATAATTTGAGCCCTGATATGCAACTTTGGATGATTATATCTTTGTATCGTCGAGCTACAATTCAGCTTTATTGGGACTCTGAAAGCTCTTTTTGAGAGGTATAAATCACAAGCCATGTGTTGATGGAATTTTGGTGCTCACTGTCAAATGCAAATTTGATCATAACTGAGTCACTTTCATTGCATGGCATGACATGCTTGTTTGATAGAGAAATGTTGATAATATGTGTATTAATATATTGACATGTGATGAATTGTAATATTAAACATAGCATGTTGTAGGCTATTTTGTGGTAGGTATCTTGGAATCAACAAAATTTATATCCACAAAAGCTTTCCCTCACAAGGTAGCGTAGCAAAGCTACTTTGCGATGCATAGTGGTCCCAGGTGAACTTGGGGATGGTTTTCTTTGGCCCCAGACTGACTCTAGGGTTGTGAAACTGAGTAATTTGGGTTTAGTTTACAGGGGGTATATAAAAGCAGTGGGGGTTTTGATTATTAAGGCGAAAATAAAAACAAGTTAAAGCAAATAAAGTGTAAAAAGAAATCCATGATGTGTTTGTAGGGGCTCTCATTAAGTTGAAAGGTTGGAGTAAGTTTGACCAGGTCCCGGGTTTCATTTCTCGCGTTGAGGAGATGACCTATAGTCAATTTGACCGGATCTTTCAAATTTCTTTTAAAGCTGAAACACTGAAAATAATTTTCCTTTTGATGAAAGCATTTATTTTAGCATTTATGGTTCTATACAGGTGAAAAGAATACCTATCACCTTGACTCATCCTCTGACCAATGACTCGTAAGGCTGACTAATGAATCTCAGTGGATCTAATAATAAGCATCAATTGAACCCTAAAAGATTACCAAGTATTGATCAATGAGGATGCATCAATAGTGAAAATATGACCCCTTAACGTACCTTCAGTGGCTCGTAGAGAGCAACTAATGGATATCATTGTATCTAAAGCTAAGAATACACTGAACCCTAAAATCTTGCCAAGTATTGGCCAAAGAAAGTACATCAAAGAGCTTTAAACCTAGGGTTGCAAATTTGGGAACCAAAATGTCAAAACTTGCTACGTGAAAAACAGGGGAACAAAATGAAAACCTTATTTCCCAGTCAAGAACCTCTTCTTCAAGGATACAGATCTTTAGTTAAACATCCTCCGAGATGTCATCCCCGTGAGGAGTGCTGGTAGCCTGAGAAAGTGAGAGAAAGAGGAGAGAGAAGAGAGAAAATGAGGCAAAAAATGTGGGCCCGTGAATCGCTTCCCTTCCAAAAACCAAACTTAGGTCAATGTATTATAAATGGCTTATAGCCTTGTTAACCAGCGTGAATTACTAAATTAACCTAATTCAAAAACTATTACAAATGAGGGTAGAAAGGAGAAAAACCAAAACTGGGTCGCTTAACACAAAACAGATTCGCCATGTGGTATGAGGTTTTGTTATATAGCTAAATTAGCTTATATAGCTAAATTTCCATCGTAGAAGCAAATTTGCACTGTTTATCATGTTGGTTACTGTTCCATTGCTCTATGCTTCATTTTTATTCTATTTTATGCTCGTCTTTCCTCTTGGTCTCTAATTTACGATGCTGAGTTTGACTCGAATTCTTCATTTTTGGATCGACTCAACAATTTTGGCATGGATTAGTCGAAAAACTGTAATCGTGGCTAAAATGCATCGCAGAATAGGACCTCAATGTGCAATCAAGACTAGAATGATTAGCACACAAAAAACACTCAAAACCTATAATAAATAAGGTTCAAAATAGCACTTTTTGGGCACTAATCAACTATACACAAGGCTCATAATTGCACTATTTGGGTACTAATCAGGCCCCTGCATCAATACTCACAAAATATATCCCAACCAACTATATTACATGGTTCAAGAGTTAATAAATTACTCTTAATTCAACATATATTTAAATGTACAATTTCTAATACATGTTATACAAAATGAAAATGCCAAATCCACAACCCGACATTCTTTAAATGCGTCCTAGTAAGCGCCCTCCTATACCCCTGTGACTGAAATAGTAATCCCTTGATGTGGTGAGCAAAGCTCGGTAGCCTAATTCTCCACGTGGGTTACTCCCCACCTAAGTGCATATGCCATGACAAACAATCACATCCAAGCAATTAAATGAACCTACTTGAATGTCTACATGTCCAATCTCATGTCCCGAGTCCTCACTGACTCCTTCACATATGCCTAAGCTGAATGCGAGTAAAATATCAAGTTTTCAAAACAAAATCTTTTTGTTCTCGAAAACGTACTACCGAGATTCAATAAAATATTGGACTACCCTCCGAGGCGAATTGATGGATAATGCTATGAAACAGTCATGGTCCTCATCTGAAGTGATCCGGGCTGACGTACCTCCAAGGCAAATCTCGAAAATCTTTCTGAAATTCCTTCTACAAACGTTTTCGTCATTTTCTTTTCAAGCTGCGCACTCACACTCCACATTCTAGGGTGCCCCAGTGCATATGGAATGCATTATGTCAATCCCAAAAAGCTCATGCTAATATTTAAAACATGTATATACATTAACATAATTAATTCACACAATTCATGTTATTAAATTCACATCAATAACACCAAAATTAGCTCACATGTGCTAATTAACAAACACAAACAACTCATTTTGAATCCCACAACATCATAAAAATTCACACCAAAAATCACTGCCACTAGTCTGGCATGAAGAGTGTTCCCTGGTGGCACTGTCATGACCACAACAATGGGATTTTCTCCACTACTTAAATAATGAGATCAAAACACGCTAATCCAAGCCTCGTAACATCCCTAACCATTTACATGGCTTTTAGCCAAAATAATACAAAGTAGAAAAGATCCCTTACCTCTCGAGTTGTTGGAACTCCACTCCAAATCGACGCCCACGCATAAGCCCCACCGCTGTGAGAATGTACCTTTACTTTCGCCCTAAGCTTAATTCGATGGTCCTCGAACGACGGGAAATCTAGAGAGAAGGAGCTCATTCTCTCTCTAAAACCTCAAAAATCAACCTACTACACAAAATTCCAGCCACTGCATGTTTTGGTCTCCTTTCATTTGGAGAAGAAGATCACTATTTGAATTTTGTCTTATTCTCATTAACTTTTCATTAATTCCCAATGTGTCCCTTTTTTTTTTTGACATATGGCTTAATCTAAGCCATCCATCTCATCCTCTTTCTCTTACTCATGCAACATGTGGTCATAAGGGTATATGTAGTAGGTGACTTTCATTACATCACATGTCTTTCAAAGCCGCTTTATCAAGACTCAAAGGCAAATTTAAAAACGAAATTCTATTGTTCTAATCTAATGAAATTCACTTGGTATTAGATTTCGTGAGACGATTCCAACGGTGAAGTCCGTTTCATCATCCGAATTGTGTAATAAGGGGAAAGTCTGATCTATTTAAGTTGCTTAAAATACAAGGTTATGGTATTAGCTCTATTTGGGGGAAGGAGAAATAGATGCTTCGTAGTTTCATGACATTGAGACTTGATCAAACAAACTCGTAGCGCCAGAGAAGAGGATGGTTCTTGGCCTCGAGGAGGAGCCATTGGCCGCTCGCAGATAGTTTTAATTCTTTTTCGAGATGGTTAGCTTAGGTTTCATGATTCCCTATCGCAGCTATGCATTACTTGGTAAAACTTTTGATCTCCCATGTTTTGCTTCTCCGTCATATTTACTTCTGGCATTGCTACGGGACTAGCAATGTGTCGATTGGGGGGTGTGATTAGTACCCAAAAAGTGATATTTTGAACCCTATTTACGATACGTTTTGAGTGCTTTTTGTGTACTAATCATATTAATTGCTGATTGACACGTGTAGGTACCTTTGGTACTAATGATTGTATTTCGAGGTTGTTTGTGATAGTTTTACTGTGCTCTGCAGGACCTATTCTACTATATCAAGCTAGGCATATCGGTCGAGCCGATTTACACCGAAATTGTATGAATTATCTTCGACAGACTGTCAGGAACAAGAAATTCAAAGTCAAAACAAGCCGATGCAAGTCGAACATGCAAGCTGCAAGTGGAGCACCGCAATTTCACTAATATAGCGGAATTTTGCAATTATAGCTAGTACTCGCTTAGAATAGCGAAATTTTCGCTATGTATTGCAATTCTCGCTTACATAGCGATTATTATGTTAGCAAATTTCAGCTTTGGCGATGCAGCGGGAATTTTCTACCCTGTAGCGAACGTTCGCTTCCTCGCTTTCACGTTCAAACGACTTCGTTTTCATTAATTTCATTTCTACCCTCAATGTAATTATACTATTTAGGATAGATTGGTATTTTCAGCTGTTTGTAAGGCTATATAAGCCATATTATGAACAATTTGTAACCTAACTTTTGATAAATGGCATTTCCATTACGGGCCCCTGTTTTCTGCCCTCATTTTCTCTCTTCTTTTTCCTCTTTCTCTCCCTTTCTAGGCTGCCAAACACATCCCTTTGAGGATGACAACTCAAAAGATGTTTGGCTAAAGCCTCTAAACCTTGAAGAGGAGGGTCATGGTGGGTAGGTTGATAGTGGTCTGGCAGTGTTCCTCCTGCTTTCTTTCACGATGCTGTGCATCATTTATGTTTCAAACTTTCAAAACTAGGTTTAAAAGCTATTTGATGTACTTTCTTTGGTCAATACTTGACAAGCTTTTAGGGTTCTTCAGTGTATTCTTAGTGTTAGATACACTGACTTCCATTACTTGTCATTTACGAGCCATCAGAGGTGGGTTAAATGCTAGACTTTAATTGCAAGAACATTTAATGCTCAGTAAATGCTATGTTTCAAAAAGGAATGGTACTAAGGGTTGGTTTTTAAAGTTAAACGAAGATCCGGTTTTGGAAATGACTATAGGTCATTTACCATAATGCGAGGAAATAACCCGAGGACACCTTTGCAACCTTATCATACCAAACTAGTGGCCCAAAACTTCAAGGACTTATTTTTACATTTTATTTTGAATTAACTTCAGTTAGCATAGTGAAAACAACCACTATTTTTAAACAAATCCAAAATCCAAACAAAGCTTCCACCACTTGAATCATTATGACAAATCATTTGTAAGACGAAACCAATCCTCGTGTTCAACTTAGATTTCTCGTTATACTTCGGCAAAGTAGAGTTACGCTTACAAATGCAGAGGAGTAATTTAGGGTTATAAATTTTGTTGATCTCGGATCACCCTACTCCGTGGATCGAGTCAAGAAGCTACTACGAACCCGAGGTACTTGCATGCATGTGATTCCTCCTTCGCCAATGTAGGGTTTTATCACCTTGGCGGTTCTTCGCCTAGCGAGGGTCAGCTTCTCTCCCTCGTGAACCCAAGGCCTCACTTCCGCTTTTAGCTTCACTCGCAAAGCCGTTTCATTTCTCCGTGCATGTTCCGCTTCTTGCTCTTTGCTCTCTTCTTTGTTTCCTTTACTTTCAATCTCTGCAAAACTCACACAGATGAAGAATTAGTGTAATACTTGAGAATAAGGGGGTGAATCTGTGAAATCCCGGAAAATCCAAATTCTTGAAAAATGGTAGAACGGTAAAATTCGGTCAAAATTTGGATTTTTTCCAAATCTTTGCTGGATTTGAAACAGATTTCACTATTGAATCATTCATTTAAATCTAGCTACTACGTAGAATTTCGAGAATTCCTAGATAAATGGAATTTTCACGCTTCCTTCGAGGCACCAGAGGACGGAGCATGTCATAGGGTGGGAAGGAGGGCTCACATCGAGGCACATGTCGTCGTGATCAAGTCAAAAATGAGCTCAATATCATTATAGGTAGATACGACATCATGTCATTGGAGGGAAATCCAGGTAGATGGATAAGGGATAAGGGAAATCCTAGAGAGCCAATGAGAAATTGACATGTGGCAAGGAAAGGATAAGCTCTAGCCCATCTAGGTATACATGGATGGGAGAAAGAAAAGAGTAGAAAATAAAGAGGAAGAAAAAGATAGAGTTTTATAGAGAGAGACTCCACCTTCTCTCTAAATTTCCCGACGATCGGACAGGCGGTTTTGGGCGGAGTAAGAGGAGAAGTTCATCCTCACGACATGGGCTTCGCATAGAGACTGAAGTTTGGGAGTTTTAACAAAACTCCAAGAGGTAGGGGTTTTCTCCTACTTGGTTTAATCCTTATTTAAGGGCCATTCAAATGGCATGGGTTGTGTGTGGAGGCCATGGGAGTGGTCGTAGAACTATCCTATGACTTCGGGACAAGCAGCTAGAGGTTCTATGATCGGTTTTGGACAAATTCCAGTGGCTGATTTATGGGACTAAGTAATTGTTCTTGCGGTGCCATTTTTATGTTTTGTGAGTTAAAATGAATGAAGGTGTATTGTCTCATTTAATGGGAATGTTCGGGTCAGGTTTCTTTGAACCATGGAAGCTTCCATGTTGTGGTGGTACATTAAACTTAATTTAGAACCGGTTTTCGGGGTTGGAAATAGCGGATTTCGTAAACAGTCCTTCAGTAAATTGTCTCCACATCAGTTAAATTGATGTTAGGCTTTTGAATTTCTCAAATCAGACCTCTGTATCCCAAGTTATGGTCCGTTTACTAGAATAGTCTAGTTGAAGGGCTGTCCGATTGGGTTAACCGACCTTGGATGGGTTCACCCCGAATGGGGTCACCCCGGATGGGTGATTCGTTTAGGCTAAGTAGGTGTTTGGAATCAACAAAATTTATAACCTAGGATTCCATACCGACGTATAAAGTTATCGCAGTATAGTGCTCTAGGGTCGAACACGGTGGATGGGTTTTCTTCTCGTATTTAAGAGTTACAAAGGCATTGAAAATGGTGTTTTCTCGTTGATTCAAAGGGTTTTTGGGAAACAAAGGTGTGGAATGGTTGCAAACTAAAATAGCTTAATGTAAAAAGTTAAAAGAGAAAATCCTCAAGTCTCGCCACTGAGCTTAGGTTCTAGGTTAACTAACATGTACTGGTCTATATCCTCGTCAGGGAGCATGACATATAGTCATTTCCGACCTGGATCTCATTTAGCTTTAAAACCTAAACCCTAAGATTTTCTATTTTTGAAAGATGGCATTTCATTAGGCATAATTGTCCCTAGCAATGAAAACACATCCCAAAAACACTACCCTACGATAACTAATAGGAGACAACTAACTGGGCCTCAGTGGATCTAGTGAAAGTATCCACTGAACCCAATAAGCTTGCCAAATACACATTAAAGAAAGCATGCATACGAGATTTTAACCTATGGTGAGAAGCAGTGGCAAAAATACCCTTAAACACAAACATGAAAAGAATGAGAACATGCAGCTAAGCCTAAAAACAACACCCAGTGGTCTTCCCCTTCAAGGATCAGGGGGGATTAGCCAAGCATCCCTTGATTTGTCATCATCAAGGGTGGCAACAAATGCAGAAAATGCAAGAAAGTTAAGGGAGAAGAAAAGAAAATCACCAACAGCATAGAGGAGGAAGCTTCGTGCCTGACTGATTGATTGAGTGAAAAAAAGTTTATTTGATTACAAGCATGGTTGAGCTTATATAGGCTCAGAAATAAGGAAATTACAAAAGTGTTATAAAGAACCAAAATTACAAAAGGGCAAACTTGTATAAAACCACCAACAAGTGGATCAAAAGCAACAATGTGCACAGTGAGCAGAGTTCGGTTGTTGTAAATCAAGTAACTCACGAATTTCAGTTGCAAAATTAGCAACTTGCGAAATTTGTAGGTTGCCACATTTTGCAACCCCCAAAATTTCAATAGCTTGCTCCTTCGTAATTTTGCTCCAAGCCTCCCGATTTGATTCAGATCTTTGAATCTGGCCGTTCATCGTGGTTTGAATCGAATTGAGGAATTAGAGGTTTGACTCCGCAAAAAACTTCTAAAAATAGCTACAAAATGTCATCAGTAATGAAGCCGGGACCCAATGTATCAATTGAGTTATTGAAGTTGATTAGTAGTCAAAAAGCGCATAAAACCTGCCATAAACAAGGTTCAAAATTGCACTATTTGGGTACTAATAACTTCCCCCAACCGAGACATTGCTAGTCCCTTAGTAATGCGAAAGAGAAGGAAGATCATGTAGGATATGTTTTTTTTTTTTCAAAAATGGACTGCCTGTTCAAAAAGAATGTGAAAATAATGCCCAACCTTCAGTATGACAAATTGGGACCCAGATAAAGACCAAATTAGGAGAACACATGGCCATGGGCTGTGATAAAGTTCTTAGGCAAGACTATTCCAAGGAAATCAAATTAACTTCCACTAAAATCTAAGTGTTTTGTGTGATCGCTTGCACCAATAAGCCGCTAAGCTTACTCCCCCAACCAACCATCGCTAATACCTTAGACTGTCGACCAACATAAATAGATTCGGGGCCCATAATTACTTCACTCTATCAGACATAGGTGCAATGTCAAAACTCCGACTTCAACAAAGTCCGTGGTAATCTGGATTCACCGATGGATTCAACCAACTAATATCGTTAGGCATCAAGTCAAAAGGATCTTTCAACCACAAACTCTATGGCTAATTCTGACTTCGAATGATTTCAAAATTCAGCACCTAAAAACTCGCTTAACTCCAATTCAGCCCACCCATGTCATGAGCACAAAGTCATGACTAAACCAGCCTGGCTTAGGGCACAGTTTTAAAGGCTTACGCCATATACCCCTGACCTACTCAAGGTTTCAAGGCAAAGCTACCATGGATTTATTTTATCTCTTTTCTTTTCTTTTGACTTTTCTTTTTCATAAGATTACATCACAATGGCCCTGGGAACTCTAACCGACATAGTCACAATCAGCTTAAGGTTGGTTTTGCAAAGTAAGGGGAGTATGCAGCTTCTTAGCCCATTGATGAAAACTAATGTGAGTTGTGTGTGTGACTAGAGAATGGTAGAAGATAGGGGGTAATTTGGCCAGTATTCAACTCACTCAAAACTTAATCGCATATGGAACCAATCTAGACGGTATCATATAAAGGTTTCAATTTTTCAATTTACAAGAAAGGAAAAATCACAAATATAGGGTCAAAATGAGATGCAAAAGTGCAGAAAAATAAATTTGTATTATATAACAAGGTGAATTTACAAAAATTTTTACTTTTTCAAAAAGAAATAAACAGCAAGCCTCTATATAAATAGAAAAAAGGGTTTGGCTGGGGCATGATGGGCAAGTAAACCAAAACTGGGGTGGTGAGAACATCACCTAACACTAACTATCCCGTAACTGAATGAGAGCTAGTGGAGGAAGTGGTACCTCCTCAATCGCTGGTCGAGAAGGCTCATCCTCACCGTAGCTTAAGGTGACGTGGGTAGCACTTCGATGTCAGAGGCCAATACATCCAAAGAAGTCAGGAGCCGATGGTGGAGTTTGTAGGAAGTAGATGGTGGGAGGCCGATCCTTTGCGGGGGATGGGTGGTGGCCGGGGCTGGGAGACGGTGGGAGACGAAGTGGCTCTCTAGCCGCACGATGCTGGCTTGGATATGAGCTATGGAAGCCTCGGTGCGGGTCATCATCTGTAGTGTGGCTGTGGCTGCCAGTGAAGGCTGTAGTGGGCGGGTGTGCGAGACCCCGTCTCCATGAGGAGCCGGGGGTCTCTAGCGAGAGAGGGTGTGTACTACGGGAGTGTATTGGAGGTGCTCGGCCAAACTATATCCGACCGAGCAGTGGGCATGGGGCTCGAAGTGCGTAGAGAGCGGAAGGCGAGGAGGGCGTCGAAACTGCCCGATCTTGAAGATGGAGCCTCTTTGGAGGGTGGCGGAGTGGGCGAAGGGGCGAAGGATGCGGGTGAGCGGGGTGGGAGGCTCCCAAGTGTGCTCAACTATAGGGGACAAGTCCCCTCCAGGACTATCATCAGCTGGCTCGTCATCGTCCAATCCCTGAGGGGGAATATGGAAAGCTTGAGGCAGCCGCCGTCGATGATAGTAAGGGGTGGCCTCTGGCCAGTGGCCGGCAGCTCAAACTAGGCTCGGCCAGGAACCCGATATGCTCAAGAACCTGACATAATAGGCGCAGAAATAGAAGAGGTAGGGACTCAGCTGGGGGTAGACTCCGGCGGGTGGACCTGTCTCAGTGAATGAATGGGTCATGTCCGGCTCCATTTGGGTTGAACCAATATCCCTCTAAAATAGGATAAAACACCTCCAGGATAGCTCATCTCATCTGTACTATATCTTTGAAATTAGTATATTAGACCTTAAAACGTGGTCTATCGAAGCATCTTATTCTGGAAGGTCTTGTCCCCGAGATAATATCGACCACGCCCGGGGCGTCCATAGAGAAAGCCAGGACCATCTCTGGTCGAGGATGGGGCCACTTGTCTATAGCAGACCGCGTGGTGACGACCAGCGGTAAATGGAGGGTAGGCGTGATACGGAGGCCCATCCTGGCTTCACCATCGATAGAAAAATGAAGAGCAATGGGTTGGCCTCGCTGGATGTCATAGTATGAGTATTAGAACGGCGATGACCCAGGGATAATAGGTATTGGCCAGCGGTACCATGAATGAGGCGCTCGGATGGTATCGTTGTACGAGGAGCATGGAGTCTCGGAGCCCCAGGTCCACGGCAAATGCCAGGAGATCATAGTACACCTCCCCATGGAAATTTCTCTCGTCACGACTAGCATTCCCCGAGGATGGGGTCACGGAAATGGGTCGCGCGATGATGGACCCCGGAGGTAGGTATGGGGTTCCGGCAATACCCTGATAAGATGGAGAGGGTGGCGCCCTAGATCTCGATGTACAGGACTCCCCTGGGCCTGATGTTCGGGCTTTCTTGGTCGGTGGGGCCCTTCGGGCTGGCCTAGGATGTGAAGGCGCGGGTGGAGTGGGCTGACCAGTATGATGTCTCCTGCAGGAAGGGACCACGAGAGAAGGAACCCTCGGCATCCTGATGACAAGGGTAGAGCGACATCATTAGTGCTGTGCGGCGGTACACTAAGGCCGCGCTTCTTTGTGGCCCGGTGGGTGAAGGCGGCGGCGGGAGGAGTAGGGCCATGGATCACCTGCGACCTGAAGGAGTGGGCTCCTCTTTTCTTCGCCATTTTCGGACCTGAGGGAAAGTAGTTAGAGAGGAGATGGGTTTTCAGAAATGGATGGATGAAGTGAAATGAAATTGAAAGGGAAGAAGGGTTTATAAAGGGGAGGGGGTAGGTGGGAAGATATGATAAATTAATGGCTCTTAATGACCATTAATTGAATGGCTCAAAAGATTATAAAATTTAATTGTTGGAGCGTCAAACAGAGGGTTGCAGGAAACAAAGAGTTGTAGGGAGGAGAGGAGATGAGCAGTGCAGCGGGTTAGAGATTTTTCGCGACACAACGAGAAATTCAGGAATGGAAATTTCCATGACCTGGAAATTCTCTCAAAGAAAATTTTTGACCCTCCACTGCACTAGTACACAATAAATAAGTTACAAAAATTATTAGAAGTTAAGATAGAAAAATAAGAAAATTCACAAAATTTGAAAATTAAAGGACCTTAATGAAAATCCTAAATTAAAAATTGAAATAAAATAAAACAAAAATCTAATTAGATTTTGGAGTGGTTTCCAAGTTCCTGCAGGAACCACCCCCTTTGATGCTGATTAGAGGTCTCATGGGGGGTCAAGGAGGAGAAGCTCCTCCATGCTTGTAGTGAAGGTGTCTTTGTGATTGAGTTCATACCTGCTGCTCTAGTTGTATCAAACATTAGGCTCTTTGTAGTGGTGTTAGTTGCATGACCTTGGTCACGGGAAGGTGTGATGTAGTTGATCCTTCGTCAAGCGCTGTAGTTCTCAATTAACTATTCTTGCGGTTTATGAATGCGGCTTTCCTTCACCTATGCCACTTGGCCCGGACTTCTTACGCTCCTTATCCTCAAGCGCTTATCTCTTTCAGTGAAAAATGTTGAGCTCAGGTCATATTCAGGAAGGTGTTGCATAACCCCATTTCGGCAGTTGATTATAGCATTAGTTGTGGCCAAAAATGGCCTCCGAAGTATGATGGGCACTTGGTGAGTGCTCTCTGCCATTGGCTCTGTATCAAGAACCACAAAATCCACCGGATAATAGAAATCATCTACCTTTACCAAGACATCCTCAACTATCCCCCTTGGTATTTTCACTGATCGATCTGCTAATGATAGGGTGATGTTGGTAGGCTTCAGCTCTCCCAAACCTAACTGCTTGTACATTGAGTATGGCAGTAGGTTGACAGCAAAATCAACGCGGTGCCTTGTCTATGCGGGTCCACTCAAATGTTATTTGAGATGGTGGGGATCACAGATCTTTGTATTTCAACAAGGTTTTCTGCATTTGGATGATAGAGGCGACTTGTTCGAGTCATGAAAACCTTCTTATTGTACAACCCCTTTTGTGTGCACACAAGTCCTTAAGAAATTTAGAATAGGTTGGAATCTTTTTGATCATATGAAGCAGGGGGATGTTCACCTTGACCTGCCTCAGAACTTCGAGGATGCCTTCTTGCTTAGAATCCTTCTTTTTGCCTCTCAGTGCTTAGGGAAATGGGGGGGCATGCTTCTCTTCATCGAATCCTCATTAATTATTATGTGTTCCGGCTCCGTATCCTCTTTTTCTTTGGTCTTACTTACAGGTTTGGGACCCGACTGCTCAATTTCCTTACCACTCCTCAAGGTGATAATGGCACGGACTTAAATCCATTTGTGTGGAGGAGAGCTCATTGGAAGCAGTTCATGCACCCTAGAGTTGGGCAGAGGTCAATACGGAGGGGAACCTCCCTTTCTCCAGCACCTGAGGTTGATTATTCAGGCTACTGATGGATGACTACATGGTATCAATTTTTTGATTTAAGCTTTTGTGAAGCCCATCAATTCTTTTGTCCATGGAGCTTTCTACCTTTTCTATTCTTTGGTTTATCTGAGCATTGATAGTTTTCTGCTCCTCCACCAAATTCCCCACCACCTTGCTTAAATTAATGATGACCTTCTTAACAGGTGATGATTGAGTGGATATTTGCTGTGAGAGGTGGACCCATATCTTGTTGTTGTTGGTACTTTGGTGGGTTTTTATATCTGAGGAGGTTTAGGCTTCTAGGACAGGTTGGGGTGGTTCTTCCAGTTGGGATTATAAGTGTTGCCATACTGGGCATCAGTTGATGGCCTATTTTGGCCACAACATTTGCATTTTCAACCATTAAATCCCTTAATGAGGGGAAATTGGACAATTCTCTCCTTGATGATTGGTAGATTGACAATTGAAACATGGTTGGGTAGGCATGGATGCTTCAGTCACTGCCCGTACCTCATAGTGGTTTATCTGCTCCAGTTCTTCCATCCTTCTGTTTAGGGTGGACATCTTCGCCTTTAATTCCACATCCTCCGCCAATACATAAATGCCTCCCCTCGAGTTTACTGTTGGTTTCATCCTCTCTACCTCCCTTGGATTCGGCTCATCCCATCCTTTGGAAGTTTCAGCCACGTAGTTCAAAAGGTCCATGGCTCATGGTCTCAAAGAGTTGTTTCATGGAAGGGGACATTCCATCGTAGAAACGGTTCACTAGCATCCATGTATCAAAGCCATGATGAGGGCATGCACTGATGGTTTCAAGATACTGATTAGTGCCCAAAAAGTTCTATTTTGAGCCATATTTATTATAGGTTTTGAGTGCTTTTTGTGTACTAATCATTCTAATTAACCCGATTTGCACATCAAGGTCCCTACTATTTGAATGATCGCATTTTATGGAAACTTTTGCAGTTTTTGCGAGCTACCTATGCCAAAATTGTTAAGTCGATCCAAGCACGAAGAATTCAAGTCAAAATCAGCATTGCAAATCAAAGATCAGAAGGAAAGAAGAGAAAAATGTGAAGAAAACACCCTTTGCCAGGCTTTCTCTGCGAGCACTCTTCAGCTCGACCAACTGTTCCTCTGCTTTTCACGCTATGCCACATTTTGCTTTTGCTTTTTAGTTTTCCATTTACCGCCTGTAATAACTTCGATTTTTTTTTTTGTAGCTTCCGCACAGCGAGCATACATATAAGTCTCAGTTTACACAAATCAATCAACTTCACTTCACGGCATGTCGGCAATATCGTGAGAAGGAGGCAGGTTCGTCGTTGCTTCCTTTTCGCCTTTTCTTCCATTTTCTTCCCTTTTATTTTCCATTTTTTCGGCTCCCAAACACTCCTCTGAGGATGACAACTCAGAGGATGTTTGGCTAGACCTCTTCGCCATGAAGAGGAGGAAATTTCTTGCAACTAGGATTTGAAAGGAGTAAAGCGACGGTTCTCCTGTTTTTAATGCACGTATTTATGGTTGTTTACATTCTTGCTTCTCACATAGGTTAAAATCTCGTAAGCATGCTCTCTTTAATGTGTATTTGGCAAGATTTTTAGGTTCAATGGATACTTTCACTCGATCCATTGAGGCTCAGTTAGTTGTCTCCTGCTAGTTATCGTGTAGTAGGGCTTTTGAGATGTGTTTTCACTGCTAGGGACATTTATGCCCATTTAAATGCTATTTTTGAAAAGGGAAAATCATAGGGTTTAGTTTTTAAAGCTAAATGAGGATCCGTTTCGGGAAATGACTATATGTCATCCTCCCCTGCGAGGAAAAAAATACTTGGAAACATGTTGGTTACCTTAAAACCCTAAACCAATGGCTAAAACTTCAAGGGGTTATATTTTACATTTTTTTCCTTATTTTATTTTCAGTCAGTGAACAACCAATCCTATTTTACCAAATCTAAATCGAAACCAAATTCACCATTTTTTGAATCACTTTGCGAATCATTTGTCTGAAAACGCCTTTTTTTCGACCTAAAGTGGATTATCTGCCGGTAGTTTCTTTCTGGCGTGGGTGATTAATACCCAAAAAGTGCTATTTTGAACCCTATATTAGATAGGTTTTGAGTGCTTTTTGCGCATTAATCATGTCATTAAGGCCAATTGAAGTGTTCAAGTCTTCTTAGTATCACTTATGCTGTTTAGAGGTTATTTTTGGCTGTTTTGCAGGTTTTTGCGCACTTTGGGAGTTCAATATCGAGATGTATGACGAATCATGAAGTTTGAACTCAAGTGTCAGCCATCAACCAACCCAAGAATCAATGAAAAACTGAAGGCAAAGTGAAGAAAAATTGATGCAGTTGAAGACGGGATGAATGCGGTGGAATCTGACAAAGCACGGAATTTTCGCTAGAGTTGCGAAAATTTTTCGCTGAGATTGCGAAAATTTCGCAACCTTAGTGAAAATATTAATTTTCTAGCTAGACCAAACCAATTTTTAAGCTAGACATTGTTCTTAGAAATTTTTGTATTACTAGCTACTCACGAATTTAAGCTAAGCTAAGCGAAATTTACATTGCTAGCCAATTACCGAACCTTAAGCGGTTCTATTTTCGGCCCCACCTTGTGGAATTTATTACCTAGCGAAATTCTTATTCGCGAAATGCACTGCCTCGTCATGTTTTTATTATTTAATGCTAACCGACTTCAAATTTGGGTGTATTACTCTCTTGTCTTTAACTTAGCCAAATTTGGCAGGTTTTTTAATTATTTTTCATGTATTGAGGTGGCCTATATAAATTTCCCTTTTGTAATCAATAGAGAGAATTTTGGGGGAGCAAGGAGAAGGAGAGGGGGAGAAGATATTTTGTAAGTTTTTATTTTTGTAAATAAAGTCTCGTATTTTTAATTAGGTTTTGCTTTTCTCTCTTCTCTCTCCTCTTTCCTTTACTTTCTTGGCTGCCAAACACCCCTCTTGAGGATGACAATCCAGAGATCTTAGGTAAGCCTCCTTTCTTTGAAAGAGGAAGGAAGCCCCAGCTTGGTGGTGGGGCATGTGCATGTTGTCCTCTTGTCTTGAGAAAGTCACAGGTACTGTATTTATGGCCCTTATCTTCTCAAATTAGGGTTGAATAGCTTTGAATGTTTGTTGATTTAGCCAATACTCTCCATGCTTTAGGATCAGTGCATACTTATTGCTAGATGCACTGTGGTTCATTAGATGGTCTTCTGACTTTTGAAATGATATTTAATGTTGGGGTTTTCAAACGGTAAAAAAAAAAAAAAAAAAAAGGGGTCGTAGATCACTGAGAAGCTACACAGTGTTGACTCGAATAGGAGTTGATTTCAAGGGTGAGGTTTGCTAGTTAAACATAGATCCGGTATGCCGGGGACTATTAGGTTGCTTGTCATAGCGAGGATAAAACCGAGGACACTTGTTTGCCCCTAACTTACCAGAGTTAGTAACACAAATCTTCAAAGTTAACTTTTCACACTTCATTTCGAGTTTTCAACCTACTTCCACTTTATTTTTAAAGCAAATCCAAAGTCGAATAGAAAGCCTTGCAACCGTGCACTTATGCAAATCATTTTTAGGATGAAAACCCATCCCGTGTTAGGCCCTAAGACCACTATCTTTACTTGAGTAGCTTGACTATGGAAGTAGTAGGAACTTAGGTGTATATAAATTTTGTTGATTTTAGCTCAGCCTACTGTGGCACGAACCAGTAGGAGCTTAGGATATAAATTTTGTTGATTCAATACACCTACTGTGGCATGAATCAAATGGCGTCGTTGCCGGGGATGGTGCTTAAGTGCATTTAACAAGAAATTTGTGGAATACTTGTGATCCTCATCACAAGTTTTGAGGTAGACTTCCTTTTATCATTTCTTTGTCGATTTTTTTTTTTAGTTCGTTTCAGCATTAAAAAAAAAAAAAAAAAACAAAGTTGTTGTAGAGGCCCACATTTTTAGGTTGCCACCTTTTCTTGCGAATCCATTTTGGGTGGATTAAAATTGCCAAAACTATGATTTGTCACGAGTTCTATGGGAAAATTGGCGTGATAAAATGGAACACCTAGAGGAGAGCAATACGATCGGAGAGACCACTAGGGCATACATGTCAATGAGGGACTATAGAAGCCTTCCATGGCGGTCGATGACCATTGAGTGAAATCAGGCCCGAATAGATGCATGAGGGGACTATAGAGACCAATGGATGAGTGCACCCGTCTATAGTGTTCCCTCAACTTATGCACCTCCTACTTCTCCACATTTTGCCTCAACTCCTCAGCCACCGCAACCACCAACCTCATCCCCTGTTGAACAAGCCATCCTGAATCTGAGCAAACTAGTGGATAATTTCATAGAGGAGTAGAGGGTAGTGAATGTCCAAACCAATCAGGAAATTGACATAGTGGAGAGCTCCTTGAACAATGAATTGGATGAGTTCAGTGGCCAGTAAGATATTTTGACATCCTACGTGGAGTTCGGGAGGAATTAATGTGAACCGGTAAAGCTCTTTGAGCTTGAGTAGAGAAGCCGGGGGGAGAGTAGGAAAGGAAGCGGGGAAGAGCCAAAAACCTCTCAATAAATCCCCGTAGATTTGGATCCCAATGTCTTTGCCCACCCAAAAGCAACCTTGCTAGAGTATATCACATACTCTGACACAGCCAACCCTTGAAGCAGCCAGCAATGAGCCACCAATCCCTTTACATCTTTGAAACATCGAAGAAAAATTAAAGCGTAGCTGTAAGAGCCTTTGTCGTACATCAGGAACGTGCATGACCACTCATCACATGCGCAGATTGGATGGTTCGGTTGTTAGTTCGGATTTGGAGCACGAACCTCGGCATTGCTAAGCTCAACGATTATAGCGACCTCGAGGCTTAAGGAATTGGTTTAGAGAACATCTCCCAGCACTAGTTTTTCATCTTTTCTTTTTATCTTGTTTTATTTGATTTTATTTTGATTTCTTTAATTTTTCTTCTTAGATTTTTGTTAATTTTTAGTTAATTTTTGTTTTAATATTAATTTTCATTTTACGCAAATTTTCTTAATTTTTTTTTCATGTTTATTTTGCGATTTTTATCAAAATTTTGATGCGGTGGGAGCGGGCACAAGAATTTAGCAGCTGCGAAATTCGCGACTTGCAAATAATTTTCTGAGTTGTAAATCAAATTCCTGTAACAGTTCTGAAAGGAGCCTCGGACCTGCTACAGTGCTTTGATATCCTATTATTCCTTCTTTGTCTTTTAGTAATATATATATATATATATATATATATATATATATATATATATATATATATATATATATATATTATTTTAAAAAAAATTGTCTCTCACATATATATAAAAAAAATGTTTTTTATTATTTTATTTAAAAAAAAAAAATCGCAGGGTGCGAAATTTTGCAGCCTGCAAAAATTTACAAGGGGCGAAATTTCGCAGCCTGCGAATTTTCGCAGCCTGCGAATTTTCGCAACCTGCCACTCTTTTCCACCCTCATTTTGTTTCCCTCGTAACTTTGTCATCCGAACTCCGTTTTAGGCGTGTTTGGTACTGTTGGAAAGATTAGAGAGTGTAGAATCGAAATATGGCTAGAAATAACACTTTTGAAATTATTATGAATGTATTATTTTCAAAATGCTCCAACTGTTCACTATTTTTTCTCTCTTTTCTTAATTTTTTAATGTTTATTTTTGCAGTTTTTATCAAAATTTTGATGCGAGTGTAAGGAGGCGGGGGCACAAGAATTTGCAACACGCTAAATTTCGCAGATTCTTATGAAGCCATTTTAAATGGAATTACGAAATCTCTCACGAGAATGTGAAATTGCATTCTACAATGCTTTTCATGTCTATTGTTAAACTATTTTGACTTTTATTAATATATATATATATATATATATATTTATTTATTTATTTATTCTTATTATTATTATTTAAAAAAAATTTGTCTCTCACATATATATAAAAAAATGTTTTTTATTATTTTATTTTTCAAAAAAAAAAAAATCGCAGGTTGCGAATATTCGCGACTGCGAATTCACGGCACTTGACTTTCACAACACACCTTGTTTTCCCACCTTCATTTTTGTTCCCACTTGCCAGCTTTCGTCGAACTCCGTTTTAGGCGTTTTTGGTACCGTTGGAAAGATTAGAGAGTGTAGAATCAAAATATGGCAAGAAAGAACACTTTTAAAATTATTATGAATGTATAATTTTCAAAATGTTGAAACTGGTCACTTTTTTCTCTATTTTCTTAATTTTTCATGTTTATTTTTGCAGTTGTTATCAAAAATTTGATGCAGTGGGAGGCAGGCACAAAAATTTCGCAACCTGCGAAATTTCGCAGAGTTGCGAAATTAATTTTCGCAGGTTGCGAAATCAAATTCGCGACTTCTTGGCCATGAGAATGCAAAATTTACGCCTTTACGGTGCTTTTGATGTCTTGTTCGCTATTTCGTCTCCTATAACCTCTCTCTCTCTCTCTCTCTCTCTCTCTCTCTCTCTCTATATATATATATATATATATATATTTAATATTATTATTATTATTTAAAGAAAATTGTCTCTCACATATATATAAAAAAAATGTTTTTTTTATTATTTTATTTAAAAAAAAATTCGCAGGGTGCGAAATTTCACAGCCTGCACATTTTCGCAACTTGCCACTATTTTCCACCCTCATTTTGTTTCCCTCGTAACTTTTTCATCTGAACTCCGTTTTAGGCGTTTTTGGTACCGTTGGAAAGGTTAGAGAGTGTAGAATCCAAATATGGCTATAAAGAACACTTTCGAAATTATTATGAATGTATAATTTTCAAAATTCTCCAACTGGTCACTTTTTTTTATCTCTTTTCTTCTCCTAACTTGTTTATATTAAGCCCGAACGGAGTGAATAAGGTGTCGATGGAAAGCTTGCAAAGTCTCCTATCCAAAAATGAGCACATATCATCAAGGAGGTAAAACTTCCTTCTCTAACTTTCCAATCCAAGACTCATTGCAGACAATATGACATTTGGTTGGGGGGAAAGTTAGCGAAGAGATGGCATTATTTTGTTTTTATTTTGAGCAAACATTTTATGATGTTCATTGGCCTTGTTGTTCTTTGTGAAGACATTATACTTCTGTGAAGCAAATTTTTCAAAAATTGCACCCAGCTTTTTATGGTTTTTGCCTAACACGCAAGTTGGAAAATTAGGCTCTTGTCAATTCTGTGGTATTGAATTGGTTCCATGCATGGTTGAGTGGATGATAAGTTGAACTCTTGTTGATTTTGATATTTTCTTTCACCTTTAGCTAACCACACCTGATGCACATCAGTTTTCAATGATAAATTTGAAAAATGCCTACCTCTAAACATTGCAAGAACCTACCTAGTTTCATTGACCATGTAATAGGTTAAGGACCCCATGGAATAGAAGGCCAATGTGTCTTCCAAAAGAAAATAAAAAGAAAAGAAAGGAAAAAGAAAGAAAAGAAAAATAATCATAAGCTTTGCCTTGAAACTAGAGCACGGTCAGATGGGTTTATGGCGAGAAATCCTTTGGGCGGTGCCCTAAGCGGCCGGATTTGGGAGCCAGACTTAGTGCTCGTACGGGTGGATGGGTGGAGTTTAGCGAGGTTGTAGGTGCTGGAGTTTGAGATTCATTGGTCAGAGGTGAAACCTAAAGAGTTGAGTGGTGAAATACCCTTATGACTTGATGCCCTAAGCCTTAATTGGTTGGGAGTCATCGGTGGATCCCCGTTACATGGACTTTGGTGAGGTCGATTCCTTAGCATTGCACCCCTACAACACAAAAAGTGTTATGGAATAAGAGTGGGTCCTGATATATTTAGGTTGGTTAGTGTCCTAAGTGCAGGCATTAGCTTGGTTGGGGGGAGAGTGCAGTTTGGCAGTTTATTGTTGAGAGCTGATGAAACAAACACTTAGATTTTGGTGGAAGTTCTTGGTTGAGTCACCGAGAAGGAAATTTTTTTGATACTCAATTTTGTATGGCATTCATTCTCTCGAGATAGTTATTAGGCAAGGCTTTGATGATTTTTACTTAGGGTTAGGCATTACTTCTTCACAACCTTTTTGAAACACAACCTTATTGAACTACCATATTTTTGTTATTTGCTTGTTATTCTTTCTTTCATTGCTAAGGGACTAGTATTGTGTAGGTTGGGGGGTGTGATTAGTGCCCAAAAAGTGCAATTTTGAGCCCTATGTATTATAGGTTTTGAGTTTCTTTTGTGTAATAATCATTCTAATTAACCCGATTTGCATATCAAGGTCCCTACTATTCTAATGATCGCATTTTATGGAAACTTTTGCAGTTTTTGAGAGCTAATTATGCCAAAATTGTTGAGTCGATCCAAGCACGAAGAATTCAAGTCAAACTCAGCATTGGAAATCAAGATCCAGAAGGAAGAAGAGCAAAATGTGAAGAAAAACACCCGCTGCGAGAAGCTGCTCCTGCGGTAGCATTCCGGCTCAATGCTGTTCCTCACTGTTGCAGTTCTGCTTTTCACGCTATGCCTTGTTTGCTTTTGCTTTTGGTTTTTTTCCATTTTACCCCTGTAATAGCCTTCCGATTTTTGTTTTTTTTTTGTAGCTTCCCTTACACTGAGCATATATATAAGTCTCAGTTTGCACAAATCAATCAAATTCACTTCACGGCATATCGACAATACAGTGAGGAGGAGGCAGTTTCATCGCTGCTTCCTTTTCTCATTTTCTTCTGTTTTCTTTTCCATTTTCTCGGCTGCGAAACACTCCTCTGAGGATGACAACTCAGAGGATGCTTGGCTAGACCTCTTCCTCCTTGAAGGAGGCTGCGACTAGGATTTGAGATGGAAACGGTTCCCATGTTTTCCCAACGCACGTATTTATGGTTGTTCGTTCATAACATTTACTCACTTAGGTTAAAATCTCTTAAACATGCTCTCTTTAATGTGTATTTTGCAAGCTTTTTGGGTTCAATGGATACTTTCACTATATCCATTGAGGCTCAGTTAGTTGTCTCCTGCTAGTTATCGTGGAGTAGGGCTTTTGAGATGTGTTTTCACTGCTAGGGACATTTATGCCCATTTAAATGCTATTTTCAAAAGGAAAATAATAGGGTTGAAGTTTTAAAGCTAAATGAATCGGTTCGGAAATGACTATATGTCATCCTCCCAGCGAGAGAAGCAATACCGGAAACATGATGATTTACCCTTAAAACCCTAAACCGATTGGCTCGAAGCGAGAGGTTATTTTAAGAATTTTTCCTTATTTTATTTTCAGTCAGTGAACAACCATTCCCCTGTTTTTACTAAATCCTGAAAATCCAAAACCAAATTCACCATTTTGAATCACTTTGCCAAATCATTTGTCACGAAGAAAACCCATCCTGTGTTCGACCTTAGAGGCAGCTATCTTTGTGATAGTTTTGCTACGGCGATGCAGGCTAGGATATAAATTTTATTGATTCCAATACACCTACTGTGGCATGAATCAGATTCCTTTCCCAGAACTGATAAAATCTTTCATTGTCATGAGCTGAAAAGGTGTAGATCTTTCTCTTCAGGTTGTTGGTCTTATGAGCACTGAAGAACTTCTTCAAGAATTCCGCCTGCAGCTCAGCCCAGTTCCTGATGGTCCTTGGCCTCAGTGAATTAAACCAATTTTTGGCCTTATCTTTGAGTGTCAAAGGGAAAGCTTTCAGCTTAAGCAAGTGATTCGTGCCACGGTAGGGTGATTCGGAATCAACAATATTTGTATCCTTAGTTCCTTCTACTGCCGTAGTCAAGCTACTGAAGTATAGCGGTCTAGGGAAGTGGGTTTTCATCCACGAGTGATTCGCGCCGATGATGTAAAATGGTGAGGCTTCTTGTTGGATTTTTTGGATTTAGTTAAACGATGGAGGTGTTTGTTCAGTGACTAGCGCCAATGGCTTAAAGTGAAGTCTGTTGAAATATGGTAACCTTGAAGGCTTGGGTCACTAACTGATAACATGGGGCTATTAAAGTGTCCTCGGGTTATATCCTCGCATTAGGGCAAATGACATTTAGTCAAAGCCAAGCTAGGATCTTTGTTTAGCTAGTAAGCCTAACCAGAACCACTCCCTATTTGGGTGACCAAATACTAAGCAATCAGTCCCATTCGGTTTGAAACCACAGCATTTAACTTCATTTCAATGGCTCGTAAATGCCAACTAAAGAATATCAGTGCATCTACCATTAAGCATGCACTGAACGCTAAAGCATGGAAAGTATTGACCAAACGAAAGACATTAAATGACATTAAACCCTAGTTTGGAAAGCATGGGACCATAAATGCAGTACCTGTAACATTTAAAGCATGAGGACAACCTGCAGCAACCCCAAAACCAAGTTAGCAACCTTCCTCTTCAAGGCTATGAGGCTTAGCCAAGCATCCCTTGAGTTGTCATCCTCAAGGGGCGTTTGGCAGTAGAAAATGAAAGAAGAAAAAGGAGAGAGAAGAGCAAAACAAACCTTAAAATGAAAATTTATTAGAGCGTATTGAAATGAAAAGTTGCTTGGTTACAAAGTTAAAAGACTTATACCGCCAAACTAAAGAAGTGTGAAAATACAAAAATACCTAAAATATGAGGAAGTACATAAGGGCTAAAATGGTAATACATCAAACGTGGTAGTTTGGGATCGAGAATACCAAAAACAAAGGCGAGGAGAATTTAAGCTATACGACAAATTTAGCTAGCATAGCGAAAATTGCTATGCAAAAATTTTAAGCTGGCCTAGCCAATTTTTGTGAATAAGCGAAATTGGAAAGATTTCGTGGAGACACGATGATTTAAGCTAGCTAGAAATTTATTAACAATTTTCATAGCGAAAATTTAGCTAGGATTATGAAATTTTTTTCTATGATTCTTGAATTTTATGTGATCAATGAGAATTTTAGCAATCTGACGAAAATCCACCTTTGCTGTTTTTCTACTGCATCCTCCTGCAACCTTCTTTCTTCACATCCACTTCACATTTCTTCATTTTTTGATGGTTGAAAACACTGTGAATCCTCAGCATTCGACACATATCTTAACATCAAACTTGAACTAAATGGCTGAGGTACGCAAAAACCTGCAAGATTACCAAAAACAAACTCGAAATGGACTCAGTGGCACTAAGTGGACCTACACATGTCAATTGGCTTAATTGATATGATTAGTGCGCAAAAAGCACTCAAAAACTATCTTGAATAGGGTTCAAAATAGCACTTTTGAGCCTTAATCACTAACCGACAGAATTGCTAGTCCCTTAGCAATGCTAAAACAACAAGGATATGCATGTAGTGCTTTTACAAAAAGTGCATATGGTTCAAAAAGTGTATGTACAGATAGGCGTTACCTTTAAAATGAACAATTTACACCCTGTTCGAAAACCGACATGAGAGAACAAAAACCATATAAGAACAAGTTTTAGGTCAACATTGGATATAAGGAAATCAACTTGAATTTCCACCAAAATCTAATTATTCATAATGTAACCAGTTGAGCGATAAATTTATAAACTATTCCACTACGACCCAACTCTTTGCCATGGTCTTAAACTGTTGACCAACTTAAATAGGATTAGCTACACTCTTATTTATTTATTTAACTACATTGTAGGGTGCAATGCTAAAAACTCGACTTCACCAAAGTCGGGTGAGGTCCTGATGACTCGACGGTTAAGGTTTAAGGCGTGACGAAAGAATCAAGCCGACCCTGAGCTACCGGGCTTCGCCCCGGACTGCGAGATGACCCCGAGGAATCAGCACTACAGTACGGCGAACTCTACCCATTCACCGTGTAGCGAACACAAGTGGAGTGACTCGGTAATTAAGGTTTAGGGCATCGGGCCTTAAAGTCTTTCTCCATATGCCTCGGGTGTTCGGGTTTTTCAAGGCAAGCATCCACGACTTTATTTTTTTCTTTTTCTTCTTTCTTTTTCTTTTGCCTTTTCTTTTCCTTTTTGGAGACTACATTGGTCTTCATATATGGGTAATAAAACTGTTATGGGATGTCGGCTTGATCTAAGTGGGCTTTCAAAGTAGAAAAGGAGGTATATAATTTCACAACCTATCGGTACAATCTGGTGTGCAGTGTGTGAATTAGCTCAAGGGGGAATGTTCAAGGTTGAAAATGCTGAAACTTCAATTGACCAAAAACTAAATCATGCATGGAATTGTCCTATCATTAATGTAACATACAGGGTTTCAATTTTCCAATTAAAAGAGTAGATACACAAAGTGAAGACATAAAGTAATTTTCAAAAGTGTAATGTTGTAAATAATCTTTGTAAAGCTTTTTTGATATAACAAAATGGCTAATACATGCTTAATATAGCTAAGAAACATAACAAAGGAAGTATCAGCACTTTACTATTGGCTAATACATGAATCCTATACAAAATTAGTGGCGGGTTGATAAAGGCGAAAAGCGTACAAAAACATGATAGAAGACACTTTCCTAACTCTAACTTTCCTCCCAATCCAAAGTATATGCATTTCATAGGGATAGGGAAAGTTAGAGACGAGGGAATAATGACCACCTCACTCTCGTGGTGGTGGTGGATCAGGCTGGCTAACTGCTTTGCTCCCTACCCGACATGTCTAAAGTGCATTTGTGGACTAATCTTGTTGTGTAGGCTCAGGCGGGAGACCGAGGTGTCTCATAATCTGAAGGAGCATGGTATGAAAATGCTCTAAAGTGGCCTCGGCTCGAGCCAATCTCTGGTCCTGGCAGCATTGTAGTGGCGAGTGAGCAGGCTGACATCCATGCTGTTGCGAGCTCCCTCGAGCCCGACATGAACGTGCTTTCCGGAATCTTTGTATTTGTATATGATGGTCGGAGTGTCTGAAGAGTGGGGTGAATGAGGTGGAGGAGGGAGATGGAGGAATAAATCGGGGCGGACTCCTCTCCCACCCTGCGCCTCGAGATCATGTCTCCCCTCGGGATCCTCGCTACCTCGTCTGGTACCTCGCAGTCTCTTTCTTTCTTTGGGAGGGGAGAAGAAATCGGCTGCCGCCATGGCTCGCTCCATGGGCGGACTGAGGGCATCGATCCTCCTCTCGATACGGGGCTCCTTGAATCAAATGCTCCGGGACTGGCTCGATAGTCGCGACATCGACAAGGGTAGACTCGGTTTCCGGAGCGGGGCCCGCTGCGGTGGACCTTATCTTCGAAATGCGACAGGCGGTCATAACCAACTTCGGAGGAATTTGAACCGAATCCCTGGGATCGGGTCTGAGCCTCAGTATGGTTCCCTCTTGTTGGACGTAGTGTTGTAGTAGAACGGTGGTCTGGAGCGGGTGATCAACGAGAAGCATCGGGGCGGGAGCTACCTCTGAGTGCGAGATCGAGCCGTGATGTCTCGACGAGACAACGGGACCATCTCACTTTCTGTGTCGAGTGGGGCCAATCCGATAACCTCCGGAGTGGCTGCTGGTGGCGGGCCTAATGCCGACTAAGGCCCGGTATCGGGTACTCTGGTGATCATCCAATGCGGATTGGAGCTCAGTAGGCTCGGCACTCCTGGGAGTCATGGAATTAGTGGCGAAACGCAGGGGATGAGTAGAGCGTCGTCATGAGCGGTAGGAGGGATTCTTGTGTAATCAACATAAATGGAGTCTCTTAGCAGGGTCGACGGTCAGCGCAGGCCGCGTCGTGTGTCCCCGTGAAAATCTCGAGTGGGCCACTGCGTTCCAGGGATAGGGTCAGGCGATCAATAGCCGCTGATCCTCGAAGCCGGCGATAAAGGGGGTGATGAGCTCTCCTCTGCCTTTCTTGACGGGGGCGAAGTGATGGCTGAGCTTTGAATGACGAGGACTCCCAGGTCCGATGTCAGAGCCGGCAGAGGCGAGACCCTCTGGATCGTCTGCAGGCAGGGAAGGGCCGGGTCCCGTCACGTTACGATACCTCGAACCCCGAGGCTGCGGATTGGATCGGGGACTATAAGTGCGGAGTTGGGTTTGCTCCATCACGCTCCTAGAGTACTAAATCTAACACGGGGCACGGCCCGGGACCCACCCCCAGTGCGCACCATATCGCGATCACGAGGAGGGAAGGTGCCGAGGCTCAAGTGATGGTAGCAATGGGTGTGCTCTCTCTCCAAAGGCCCGAACCGGGCTGAGGCTAAACCAAGGTGAGACACGTTTGGGCCGGGGGGCACGAGGCTGTGGATTGGAGGCCTTAATGGTAGGTGGACGGTCACGCACGTGAGGCGATCGGGGCACGGGGCCCATAGTGGGGCAGTAGTGCTAGGAAACAGACACTTGTGATGGGGCCCGGCCGGGGCCCAGTGCGGGAGCACGGGGCTGCTTGGCAGTGGCTAAGGGGCGACAGTATGGCCCGGAGCAATGGCGGGATGGCACGAGCACACGTGGCGGTGCAGTGGTGGCCGGCTGGTGGCCGGCGAGCGATGGCTCGAGGGAGACGGGGCACCGACCAGGCGCGAGCTCGGAGGGGGAAGGCTTTGGAGACCTGTGGGAGGTGGGGCTTCCCCATCCCATGCAAATAAGGCCTTGAAGAGATTGGCCAGAAGAGCCATTAGGTGATTTGCTATAATAGCGAAGTCGGCCAAAAAAGTGAGATTCACACAAATAAAAAAAAAATTATTTATTTAGGCTAATTAAGAACAACACAAAAAAAAACAAAAATAAATATTATTTTTTAGCAAAACCACAAAATAAAAATAAGGGTAAACTTAGGCTACCTAAAAGGAAAACTGCTTCAAAGGGAAATTACTAAGCTTGACCTAAAATGAAAATTGACCAATTTAAAGCAAAAACCAAAAATTCTTGAGTACATAATTTGGACAGTGGACGCAAATCATCCCAAATTCAGATTACTGGTAGGAGGGTCGAGGAGGGAGGAGCTCCTTAACCGGCTGAGTGGCTGTATTAAATGCCTTGATGTTTGATTCCTCATTGTTGATTTTCTTCTCAGGTGATTTTGAGGTGAGCTTGATTGCTGCATTGATGACGATGGCAACTCCCAATTAACTGCTTCACCCTCTTTTGTCAATTCTTGATTTATGGACATTTGGTTTCTACGCATTTTTGGTCAGGCGGGCAAAACCATGATCTGTTTCATTTCCATAGCTGTGCTTATTACTCGGTAATATTCAGCTCGCTAATATCATAACCTCAAATGTCTCATATCATTGTAATAGTTCTGTGTGTAAATTCCAGATGGTAGTAGTTAGGTCATTTCTGTGCGATATCGACACTGCAAGATCTACTAGATAGTGATTGTCTGCTCCTGTTCCATCTCTTTATTCTGAATCTGATCTATCAGCAGCGCGACATGAGTCGACTGGCTCCCCTAAACCTAGCGCTTATATGCGAGTATGGAAGTAGGTTTGCGACTCCTAAATCTGGGGCGCTGTCTGTCTGAAGTCACCAATGTTGGTAAAAATTGTGGGGAGATCTGGATCCTTGTATTTGATTGGGTTCTTGCTGGATTATGCTTGACTTGTTCGGTTGAAACTTTCTTCTCAATGCTAACCCTTTCTTATTTGTGCGAATCCTTTAAAAACTTAGCATAAGTTGGGACCTGCTTAATCATGTCAAGCGTTGGAATGTTCATGCTAACTTTGCCTTTCAAATTTGACTTGGTTTGGGATTTTTATTGCACTCCAGTTAGTGCCCAAAGGGTGCTATTTTGAGCCTATTAGAGATAGGTTTTGAAGTGCTTTTTGCTTTCCTTTAATCACTTATCAATTAAGTCAATTGTTAATGTGCGGGTCCATTTTATTCCATAATACCATTCGAGCTTGTTTTTGGTGATTTTGTAGGTCTTTGCGTACCTCAGCCACTTGTGTTTAGAGTTGATGACAATATATGTGCGAATCTTGAGGAAACACGTTGTTTTCAACCATCAAAATATCAAAATTGATTATTGGAATTGAAGGCAATGTGATGAAGAAAGAGTGCAGTGGAGGATGTAGTGGCAAGCGGTGAAGCGAGAGCGATTTAGAATTTTCGTATGATTGCGAGAAATTTCGGGATTGCGAATTTAGCAATCATAGCGAGTTTGCAATCATAGCGAAAGAATTTCGCAATCCCTAGCGGTGGGAAGAACTAAGCTGAGCTGGCAAATTTGTTGGCCAAGCGAGAATTCACTCGCCTAGCGAAATTAACCAATTTCGCTATCTCACAAGAATTTCGCTAGGCTAGCGAAATTTCGCTAGCTAGCGAAATTCACTATTGATAGCGAAATTTTCCAATTTCGCTATCTACATAAATTTCGCTGAAATTTGTAGAGCCGTAGGCTAGCGAGAAGCTAACTATGCTAATGAAATTCTCACATAGCGAAATTCTTACAATGAATTTTGTGTATTTGATCCTAAACGACTACGTTTTGGTGTATTACCACCTTGTCCCTTTTGTAAGCCAATGTATTAGGCATTCTTGTATTTTCACACTTTGGGTGGACTATATAAACCCCCATATTTTTGTAACCCTAAAGAATATTTGAAGCAGCTTTTCATTATGTAAATAAATTCCCGCAGCTTTCATTTTAGGGTTTCATTTGCTCTCTTCTCTCTCCTCTTTCTTTCATTTTCTAGGCTGCTAAACACCCCCCTTGAGGATGACAACTCAAGGGATGCTTGGCTAAGCCTCATAGCCTTGAAGAGGAAGGTGGCTAGCTTGGTTTTGGGGTTGATGCAGGTTGTCCTCATGTATTGAATGCTACAGGTACTGTATTTATGGTCCCCAACTTTCTAATCTAGGGTTTAATGCCATTTAATGTCATTACTTTGGTCAATACTTGCCATGCTTTAGGGTACAGTGTATACTTATTGGTAGATGCACTATTATTCTTTAGATGGCCTTTACGAGCCACTGAAATGAGGTTGAGTGTTAGGGTTTTAAACTGAAAGGGACTGTAAGTGCATAATACTTGTGTTGACTCAAATAGGAGAGGTTCTAGGGTTAGGTTTTATAGCTAAACAAAGATCCGGCTATGGCTTTGACTATATGTCACTTGCCATAGCGAGGATATAACAGAGGACGCCGTTGTACGTGTTATCCAGTAGTGAGCTGGCCTTCAAGGTTACCATTTCCTGTACTATTTTAGCCATTCTGAGTTAGTCGAGTAATAAACAACTAAGCTATTTGAACAAATCAAAAAATCCAAACATAAAAGCCTCACCATTTTCACACAACGATGCGAGTCATTAGGTAGGATGAAAACCGTCCGTGTTCGACCACAGACGTATCTTTGCGGTAGCTTGACTACGGCAGTAGGAGGAACTAAGGATACAAATTTTGTTGATTCCAAATCACCCTACCGTGGCACGAATCAAATGGCGCCGTTGTCGGGGATGGTGCCAAACTATATTTGATAAGTTGAAGTGTACTTGTAATCCACATTACAAGTGTAGGTGATGTAATCACACAAGGATTCGAGTTCTTTATCTTCAACGGGTTTTTCACTACTTTGCGATTCTTGCGCCTTCATTTTTCATACGATCGAGTTATGTTTAGTAACACTAACCTTTTTGCCAAAGTTTGTTTGTGCTCTTTGTTATGTCTAATATTGTGTAGCAACGGTGTTTTATGCACCGGGATATGAACATTTCGGTGAATTCTGAGGAGAATCGGTACGATTGAACAAAGGTTGTGAAGTCAATGTACACGGTGAAAACATGATCCTCTGCTGAGAAGAACAACAAAGTCGTGAGGTACCCTGGTGAATCCGACCAGCTTACGGATCAATGAGGATCACATACACCCTCTAGAGTTAGTGCCCCTTCTGCATCGTACCTCCCTGCGAAGATGTAGTAGGTGAGCCCTATTTGGTGCCTACTCCCCACATTTCATGGTATGGAAAATGAAAACCCATACACTCATATTAGGGATTTTGAGGAAGTTTGCATTACCTTTAAGGAAGGTATGATGGACATGGATTTGTTGAAGTTGAAAGCATTTCCATTGACCCTCAAGGATAAGGCCAAGATATGGCTTAACTCACTGAGACTTAGAACCATTAGAAGTGGTGGCTGCGAGACGAGTTTTGAAGAAATTCTTCGGTGCCCACAAGGCAATGATTTGAAGAGACAGAAATCTACACATTTGCTTTGCTCTTGACAATGAGAGGATTCTACCGGTCTTGGGAGAGATTCATGCAGAGACCATCAGTGCTTGCATCTACGTCATGGCGACACTTGGATGCTATTAAACCACTTCTGGTGGTATGCCTCTGCCATGAAGCAACTTTTAGAAACCATGTGTGGAGGGGATTTTCTGAGTAAGCATCCCGATGAAGCCATGGATTTTTTAAACTATGTGGCTGAAACTTCCAAGGGTTGGGATGAGCCAAACCCGAGAGAAATAGAAAAAATGAGGCCCTCAGCCAACCCTAGGGGAGGAATTTATGCATTGTCAGAGGATATGGAAATGAAAGCTAGAATTTCAACCTTAAATTTGCCAGGAAGATTGGAGGAGCTAGAGGAATAGCGACTCCATGAAGTGCGGCGTGGCGAAAATCTGCACAAGCCAATCCACACACTTTTAATTTCCAATCCTTTGCCCACGGAAGAACTTTATCTATGGCCCGCTTAGTGAAGGATTTATCGATGTCGAATATCTGAATGTCGTAGGTCAATATAAACCTCCGTAACCTAATGCCCCATATGGTAATACCTACAATTCCAATTGGAGGAATCACCTAACCTCTCACGGAAACTAATCCCCCCGCCTATGTGCCATCGGTGCGAACCTGATTTGGTCCCTCATCCTCAACCACAAACAACCTCCCATCACCTCATCTCTGTTGAGCAAAACGTCCACAATTTAAGTAAAGTGGTAGGCAATTTTGTGGAAGAACAAAAGGGGATCAATGTACAACTAGCACAAAGGATTGATACTGTAGAGAGCACACTGAACAAAAGAATAGATGGGCTTGAGAGCAATCTTAACCATAAGATTAATGACACAATGATATTGATAAAGATCGACAAATTGCTTGAGTGGGGAGAGAGGAAGGTTCCCTTCCCAAACAGTGCCAAATTAAAGGGAATCCATGAGGTAGGTTCGTCCGACCCAATTCGGGAATGGATGAGGTCGAGGCTATAATCACCACGAGGAGTGGAAAGAAGGGTTGATCGGCTT
This sequence comes from Tetrastigma voinierianum, assembly GCA_016808115.1. Taxonomy (NCBI): domain Eukaryota; kingdom Viridiplantae; phylum Streptophyta; class Magnoliopsida; order Vitales; family Vitaceae; genus Tetrastigma; species Tetrastigma voinierianum. Next base: position 206,927 of record JAEQBH010004603.1, on the reverse strand, counting down.
GATGCCCCCAAACTGCATTGAAGAAACCGAGGAAAGGAGGAAGAAATTGGGCAGAACACATTTTCTGAAGGAGGAGGACTCAATGAAGCTGCTTGCATTTCACCTCCATTTCCCCAAGCGTAAAGTAAGAAGAAGGCATCTCGACAACGGGCATCGTGAAGTCCTAAGGCAAGTGAAGGTCAACATACCCTTTTGGACATCATCAAACAAGTCCCTGCCTATGCAAAGTTTTTGAAGGATCTTTGTACAATCAAGAAGGGGTTAGGCATTGAGAAAAAGGCATTTTTAACTGAGCAAGTCAGTGCCATAATCCAAAGCAAGAACCCAGTCAAATACAAGGATCCAGGATCTCCCACAATTTCAGTTAACATTGGTGGGACTAGCATAGACAAAGCACTGCTAGATTTAGGAGCCAGTGTGAACCTACTGCCATACTCGGTGTATAAGCAGTTAGGTTTGGGTGAGCTCAAACCCACCAACATCACTCTATCATTGGCCGATAGATCGGTGAAGGTCCCTAAGGGGATAGTTGAGGATGTGTTGGTGAAGGTAGACAAATTCTACTACCCGGTGAGCTTTGTAGAGCTTGGCGAGCTTGATAGAAAATGGGCCCAATCATGTGCCAATTATCCTGGGAAGACCATTTTTGGCTACTGCCAATGCAATCATTAATTGCCGGAATGGAGTCATGCAACTTACATTTGGCAACATGACATTGGAGCTGAACATATTTCACTTGAACAACAAACACAAGCTGGTGGAAACTGAAAATCAAGTGGCCAGTGAAGTTGTTCAACCCAGGTGTGAATGCGAGGAAAATTTGAATGTAGAATTGCCAGGAATAGCCAACCAAGGTGAAACAGGTGTTTGGGTGTTGCCATTAGTAGCCATTGCAGGGCAATTGCTCAGTTCAAATTCAATCAGTGAGAAGCAAATCAACAAATGGAAATCAAACATCAAGGCTGCTGCACAAACCACTGCAAGGGTTGAGGAGATTCTCCTCTTCGACCCTCAATGAGTAATTCTGTGACTATGGATTGGTTTGGTGTTCTCAAAAACCAAATTCCAGCTCAATAATTTTGCTTTTTATTTTAATTTGGTCAATTTCAATAATTTTGTGGCCACAGTAAGTTTCCTAATTTAGTAGCACTTTCCTTATTAAGCAAAATTTGTAATTATTTTATATTATCTTATATTAAATTTTGAAGTATATTTTAATATAATAATTTTATTTTTGTATTATATTTTAATCTTTGAAAAATTCAATTTCTGCGGTGGCGGCTAAATTTCGCTATAATAGCGAAATGGTGACTCTTTGGCTGCCTTTTTAGGCTTTATAAAGGGAGAAATGGGAGGGACCATCCGCATTCACATCAGTTCTCTTCTCCCTCCCCTAGTCGAGCCCTGGTTTTCCACGGCTATTTGCCGCGGCCTTGAGCCAGCGCCTGCGCGTAGCCACTTCGATCCTGCGCCGCGTCGCGGCGCCCGTATGCGCCACCTTGCCGCCGTCGCCACCAGAGCCCTTCCGCTGCGCGGCGCGATGCGCGTCGTGAGCCGTGCCCTGGCCTCTTGAGTCCACGCCGCTTCTTGAGCCCTCGATGCAATTCTTGCGGCCCGCCGGCATGCGCCCACCGCGCTCCCCACACCATGCAATGACCCTGTCTCCAATGCCCAGCCGCACGAGTAACCGTGCTCTAGTCCAGTTCAGTCCTCATAGTAGTGTCTCGTTAGTTCAACCGTGAGCCACAGTTTCGGAGTTAAGAGAGCGTGCATTGCCACGCCACCGCATGCATTCAATCTTCCGGATTATAGTGCGCCCAGATGCGCGCGGAGAGTGGGTCCCACCTCGTGCCTCGGGTTAGGTTCGGTACTCGGCGGAGGAGCGAGCCCGGTTTGACTCGGATCAGCCAGTGCCGGCTCCGATCCCGAGGCGGTCCTTGAGGAGCCTCGAGTTAAGGTACCCGGACACGGATGGGACCGGGCCGCCGCGGTACCACGCGGAGATCGGGGAGGGCCGGCCCTCGGCGGGCCATGCAGTCGGGTCGGGGTCTGTCCTACAGGCTCGGTAGTCACCTTCCACGTCGGCGGAGCGAGCCTCATCGCCTCGATTATCCTTGCCTCGGGGATCGGCGGGTTGTCGTGAGACACATCCGGGATGCGGCTCCCGCCTGAACGGAGTTTCATGGGTGGGTGCTCCCGATGTCCCGGCGATGGGCGATCGGTCGGGGACGATCGCGGCGATCGAGCATTACTCCTGCTTCCATTTATGACGTCGGCGGAGTTCGCATCGGGTGGTTACTGCGGTTTTACCGTTCTATGACCTCCCGGGAGCGCCCTATCGCTCGACTCCGGTTCACTATCGTGTCGACCGAGGTGCGGCGACGGACATATCATTGCGTTGGGCTTGCTGACGGTCACGGTATCTTTGGAGGTTATCGCGATTGGCCTCGGTAGGCCCGGCGTGGTGTAAATTACTTTTCTCGCTTCCGAACACCACGGTCGGGCAGTCTGGCCCGAACGCTCTCGCCTCGAGATGCTCCTCATCGACCACGCCGGGACGGCCTCTTCGCTTCAACACTCGTACAGCGTGGGGTGCCATCCTAGAGGCTGCATGTCGGATCTCGGGGATCTTGGTTCGATCCCTCGGGTTGGTGATGACCGCTTTCTTTGCAACCTTCGAGGATAAGGTCCACCCCGCGAGGGCTTTGGCTCGGCGAGAAGCATTCCTTTCTTCGATGCCACGGCTGGCGTAACGAATCTGGGCACTTGGGCTTTGAGGAGCCACAGTTGAGATGAGGGTTAGATGCCTCGGGTCCACAATCGATGGAAGCGAGCGATGGTGATGCCCTATATCTTTTCTCCTCTGCGACCGGGACCGAGGAGGGTAACGGACCGGGAGAGAGGACTCCCACATGGGAAGAGATAGTGTGCTCCCGGGCAGGATGGAGAGGAGTCCAGTTCCAGATATGTCTCCTCCATCTCCTCCTCCACCTGCTTCAGCCACAGCCCATGACACTCCCGGCCCATCTTATACGGCACAGCACTCTCCGGAGTACGTTCATGTTAGCACCAGGGAGCTTGCAGGTGTTATGGATCTTTGGCCTTGCTCATTGGCACTTCACCGGGTATGGGGCGAAGGTTGGCTCGGTGAGGCCACTTTGGTCGCATCCTCCATGCTCAGTGGATCATGACTCACACTGGGTATTCCGCCTCGACCCGGAGGCGAGCCTTGCGGCGGCCGATCTCATGGAACATGTTGGCAGCGATGGCATTCTGGAACCGCCATGTACGGTGAGGTGGTTAGGCTCCTTTATGTTTTGTGCGAGTTTTACCATTATCAGCGCTACTAATTTTGTGCCAGCATTCATGTATTAGCCATAGTAGCGGTGATACTTTTAATGTTTTAGCTATGTGTTCATGTATTAACCATTTTGGTTATATTAAAAAGCTTTACAGTGTTATATACAGTTTATTACACTTTTGCATATCATTTTTTGTACCTCCACTTTCTGTATCCACTTTTACTTTCAATTGAACAATTGAATTGCTTAAATTGAACAATTGAATTGCCTTTAATTGGACGGTTGAAACCCTGTATGTTACCTTAATGTTAAGAACATTCAGAAATATGATTGAGTTTTGGTCAATTGAAGTTGACATGTCCGACCATGAACATTAGCCCCAGCAGGCTAATTCACACACTTTTGATTGTACCAATAGGCTGTGAAATTATTTACCTATTTTCACTTTGCATAGCCGGCCTTAGATCTGTTGATCACCTATAATAGGTTTGTGTTACCCATATTTGAGGAACAAATGTAGTCTTCAAAGAAAAAGAAAACGAAAGAAAAGAAAAGAAGAAAAGAAAAATAAAGTAAGTGACACTTTGCCTTGAAACCAGAAACGCGGTCAGGGGTATATGGTGAAAACCTTTGAAGCTAGGTGCCCTAAACCTTAATTGGTTGGGAGTCATCGACTTAGTGTTCGACCTGCGGGTGAATGGGTAGAGTTTAGGCGTATTGTGGAACGATTCTCAAAGTCATTTAGGTCGGGTGAAGCACATGAGTTTGTGGTCAAGTGATCCTTTTGGCTTGATGCCTTAAACCTTAATTGGTTGGGAGTCATCGGTGGACCCCCGTTACACGGGCTTTGGTGAAGTCGAGTCTTAAGCATTGCACCCTACAATGTAGTCAAATAAAGAAAGAAGAGTGTAGCTTTTCCTATCTAGGTTGTTCAACAGCTTAAAGCCATGCCAGTAGCTAGGTTGGGGGGAGGAAATAATTTTGCACTTTATTGGCCCGATCTGGTTACATTAGGAACCATTAGATTTTGGTGGAAATTCAGGTTGATTTCCTTAGATCCGATGTTGACCTCAAAATTGTTCTTATATGGTTTTTGCTCTCTCATGTCGGTTTCCAAACTTGGTATCAATTGTTCATTTTAAAGGTAATGCTTATTTGTACATACACTTTTTGAACCATATATACTTTTTGTAAAATCACTGCATGCATGTCCCTATTATTTTTGCATTGCTAAGGGACTAGCAACGTGTCGGTTGGGGTGTGTTAGTGCCCAAAAGATTCTTTGAGCCCTAATCGAGATAGGTTTTGAGTGCTTTTGCGCTAATCATGTCGATTAAGCGATTGATGTGCAGTCCCATTTAGTTCCACTAATACCATTTCGAGCTTGTTTTGGTGATTTTGTGGGTTTTGCGTACCTCGACCATTGTGTTTAGGATTGATGACAATATATGTGCGAGATCTGCGAGGAAACACGGTGTTTTCAACCATCCAAATATCAAAGTCGGTGTGCAGTGAAGCGATATTGATGAAGAAAAGAGTGCGGTGGAGGATGTAGTAGTGGCGGTGGCGGAACAATTCTGAATTTTGTGATTTGCGAAAATTTATTTAAAGATTGAAAATTTGTAATCTGTGGTGTTTACTAAAGCTGCGAAATTTAGCTAGCTAATAGTGTGTGCCTAATGAAATTAACTTCAATTCTAGCCCAACTCAAATTTAAGCTAGGCTAGTGAAATTTAAATAACACTTGAAATTCACTTGTTGATAGCGAAATTTTTTTCAATTTAAGCTATCTCTGTAGGAATTGGCTGACTGGCGAAACCGTGAAACTAGCGAAATTTTCGCTATCTTAAGCGGAAATTCTCTGCATAATTACTGCCCTATGAATTTTGTGTATTTGATCCTAAACGACTACGTTTTGGTGTATTACCACCTTGTCCCTTTTGTAAGCCAATGTATTAGGCATCTTGTATTTTCACACTTGTAACCCTAAAATTTTTAGACGGCTTTTCATTTTGTAAATAAGTTTCAGCTTGTTTAAGGTTTCATTTGCTATCTTCTCTCTCCTCTTTCTTTCATTTTCTAGGTTGCCAAACACCCCTTGAGGATGACAACTCAAGGATGTAGCTAAGCCTCATAACCTTGAAAGGAAGGTGGCTAGCTTGGTTTTGGGGTTGATGCCAGGTTGTCCTCATGTATTAAGATACTAATCTTGTATTTATGGTCCCTGACTTTCTAATCTAGGGGTTTAATGCCAATTTAATGTCATTACTTTGGTAAATACTTGCCATGCTTTGGGAATTACGAGTGTATACTTATTGGTAGATGCATTGTTATTCTTTAGATGGCCTTTACGAGCCACTGAAATGAGGTTGAGTGTTAGGGTTTTAAACTGAAAGGGACTGTAAGTGCATAATACCTGTGTTGACTCAAATAGGAGAGGTTCTAGGGTTAGGTTTTATAGCTAAACAAAGATCCGGCTATGGCTTTGACTATATGTCACTTGCCATAGCACGAGGATATAACCCGAGGACACTTCATTAGCCCCATGTTATCAAGCTAGTGACCTAAGCCTTCAAGGTTACCATTTCACACTTTATTTTAAGCCATTACAGTTAGTCAGTAACAAACAACCCCAACTGTTTTGAACAAATCCAAAAATCCAAACATAAAGCCTCACCATTTTCACACACTGATGCGAGTCATTCGTGGGATGAAAACCCATCCCCGTGTTCGACCCTAGACCGCTATCTTACTGATGGCTTGACTACGGAAGTAGAACTAAGGATACAAATTTTGTTGATTCCAAATCACCTGCTAGTGGCGCGAATCCTCGGTGCTTGGGGAAATAGAGGGGCATGTTTCTTCAGCACGGATCTTCACGATAATTACCCTCCAGAAGTTGACTTCCTTTTCCTTGCATGTTTCTTCAGCAGCCTTGGACATTGGTTGCTCTATTTCTCTTCAACTCCTCAGGGTTATTATAGCTTTAACTTCATCCATCCCTAAATTACTGGATGAACCTACCTCATGGACTCCTTTTTGATTTGGCAATGTTTGGGAGGGAACCTTCCTCTCTCCTGTACCTCCAGCAAATTGTTGATCTTTGTGATTGAATACTGCAGGTTGTCAATTTTCTAGTGGGTGATTGCTCTCAAGCCCATCTATTCTTTTGTTCAGTGTGCTTTCTATAGTGTCAATCCTTTGTGCTAGTTGTACATTGATCCCCTTTTAATCCTCCACAAAATTGCCTACCACCTTGCTCAAGTTTAATATGGCTTGTTCCACAGGAGAAGAGGATGGTGGTGGTTGTTGTTGAGATGAGGAACTAAACTGTGGTTTGGCACCAGGGGGCACATAGGCAGGAGGATTGGGTTTCCAGGAGAGGTTGGGGTGATTCTTCCAATTGGAATTGTAGGTATTACCATATGGGGCATTAGGTTGTGGTGGCTTGTATTGACCTACGACATTTGCATATTCTGACATCAAATCCTTCACTGAAGGGGCCATTGGATAATGTTCTTCTGGGTGGGCAGTGGATTGAAAATTGGTGCATGGATTGGCCTGTGCAGGATTTTCAGTCACTGCCTGCACTTCATGGAGTCGTTTTCCTTCTAGCTCCTCCACCTTCCTAGCTAGGGTTGATATTCTTGCTTTCATTTCCATGTCCTCTGAAAGTGCATAAATTCTTCCCCTAAGGTGGGCTGAGGGCCTCATTTTCTCCATCTCCCTCAGGTTTGGCTAATCTGACCCTTGAAGTTTCGTACATAATTCGAATCCATGGCTTCATCTGGATGCTTGCTCAGAAAATCTCCTCCATACATTGTTTCCAAAAGCTGCTTCATGGCAGGAGACATACCACCATATAAGTGGTTTACAATCATCTAAGTGTCGAAACCATGATGTGGGCAAGCACTAATGGTCTCCATGAATCTCTCCCAGCATTGGTAGAACCTCTCATTGTCGAGAGCTGACAAATGTGTAGATTGTCTCTTCAAATTATTGGTCTTGAGCAACGAAAGATTTCTTTAAAATTATTCCTACTCTTTCGGTCGACTTTTAATGGATTCTGATTACTCAATGAGTTAAGCCAAATCTTGGCCTTGTCCTTGAGGGTCAATGGAAATGCTTTCAACTTCAACAAATCCATGTCAATTGTACCTTCCTTAAAGGTTATGCATACTTCCTCAAAATCCCTTATATGAGTGTCTGGGTTTTCATTTTCCATACCATGAAATGTGGGGAGCAAGGGCACCAAGTAGGGTCTCACTGCTACATCTTCATTGGGAGGTATGATGCGGAAGGCACTAACTCTAAGAGGTTGTATGTGATCCTCGATTTGATCTATATCTTTCTTTGGATTCAACACGGGTACCCTATTGACTTTCTTTACATTCTTCGAGGGTAGGATCCATATTTTCTTTGTATTGCAACCGGATTTCACAACCTTGTTCAATTGGTGTACTAATTCTTTGCAATCTACCTTAAGTGTCTCTGTCCCAGTGGTGCATAAAGCACATTACACAAAATTAGACCCGTGAAAAGAACCGCAAACGAGCACCCAGGTTAGTGTTAGTTAAAACAAAAATAAGAAACAAATACGATCTGATAGCGCGAGTAGTGAAAACACGCGATTCTGGCTAATGAAATTAAAAAAATTAAAAAGTCACCTACACTTGTATGTGGATTACAAGTACATTAACTGTCATCGTAGTTTGGCACCATCCGACAGCGGCGTCACATTTTGATTAGTGCCACGGTAGGGTGATTCGAATCAACAATATTTGTATCCTTAGTTCCTCCCTCTTGCCGTAGTCGAAACTCACTATGATAGAGCGGTCTAAGTCGGAATTTCTTGGGGATGGGTTTTCATCCCACGAATGGTCGCATCGGTGAGTAAAATGGTGAGCTTCTTGTTTAGATTTGAATTTGGTTAAAAGCGATGGAGTTGTTTTTGTTCAGCGACTAAGCGTAATGGCTTAAAGTGAAGTGTGAAATGGAAACCTTGAAGGCTTGGGTCACTAGCTTGATAACATGGGGCTATTAAAGTGTCCTCGGGTTATATCCTCGCATTAGGGCAAATGACATTTAGTCAAAGCCAAAACCGAATACTAAGCAATCAAAGTCCCATTCAGTTTGAAACCCTAGCATTTAACTTCATTTCAATGGCTCGTAAATGCCATCTAAAGAATATCAGTGAATCTACCATTAAGCATGCACTGAACCCTAAAGCATGGAAAGTATTGACCAAACGAAAGACATTAAATGGCATTAAACCCTAGTATGGAAAGCATGGGACCATAAATGCATTACCTGTAACACTTAAAGCATGAGGACAACCTGCAGCAACCCCAAAACCAAGCTAGCAACCCTCCTCTTCAAGGCTATGAGGCTTAGTCAAGCATCCCTTGAGTTGTCATCCTTAAGGGTGTTTAGCGTAGAAAATGAGAAAGAGGAGAGAAGAAGCGAAACAAACCACACAAATGAGTTGCGGGAAAACTGTATTGAAATGAAAAGTTGCTTAGGGTTACAAAGTTAAAGGGGCTTATATAGCCAAACTAAAAGTGTGAAAATACAAAAATACCTAAAATATGAAATTACATAAGGGCCAAAATGGTAATACATCAAAACGTGGTCGTTTGGGATCAAGAATACCAAAAACACAGGAAGAGGAATTTCGCTATGCAGCAAATTGCGCTAGCGTGGCGAAAATTTCGCTATGCTAGCGAAATTTCGCTAGCTTAGCGAAATTTTTGTGAGATAGCGAAATTGGAAAATTTCGCTAAGCACAATGAATTTCACTAGCCTAGAGAAAATTTTCACATAGCGAAAATTTCGCTAGGATTGCGAAATTTTCGCTATGATTGCGAAATTTTCGCAATCCAAGCGAAATTTTCGCAATCATAGCGAAAATCCCTGCTTTGCTTGTTTTGCTACTGCATCCTCCTGCAACCTTCTTTCTTCACATCCACTTCACATTTCTTCATTTTTTGATGGTTGAAAACATTGTGAATCCTCAGCATTCGGCACATATCTTAACATCAAACTTGAACTAAATGGCTGAGGTACGCAAAAACCTGCAAGATTACAAAAAACAAACTCAAAATGGACTCAGTGGCACTAAGTGGACCTACACACGTCAATTGGCTTAATTGATATGATTAGTGCGCAAAAATCACTCAAAACCTATCTTGAATAGGGTTCAAAATAGCACTTTTTGGGCACTAATCAGCAAGTCCATATCGAATGCACCTTCCTTAAAAGGCGTACAAACTTCCTCAAAATCCTGATTATGTGTGTATGGATTTTCATTTTCCATACCATGAAAAGTCGGGAGCAGGGGCACCAAATAAGGTCTCACTGCCACATCCTCTACAGGGGGTATAATGCATGAGGGTGCACTCACCCTTGGTGGGTGAATGTGATCCCTCATTGATCTGTATGCATTGGGTTCACGATGAACCCCCTGTTGGCTCTGCTGCTCTTCAGGTGGGGTCTCCATCTGATTGGTGTGCAGGCTAACTTCACAACCCTCTTTGTGAAGCTAACCTTTCAAATCTGCTGCCGGTGTTTGTCCCCCCTTGCATAAGCTACTGTGATGATCACACCATAATCAAGAAACCAAAACTAGACTAACAAAGGTTATTAGTTAGCTAAAATCAAAACAATGGTAACGATGCACACGAGGAAGTTTCAAACTCCACAGCGGTGAAATCTTCAAATTCCTCTGCAGTGGAAGCTTGAGTGGGAGAAAAATGAATAAAATAAAAAAAGAAATGAGATTACTTGAAAACTTGTGATGTAAATCACAAGTTCAGCACTTCTTTCGGCTGAGGTACCATCCCGGCAATGGTGGCATTGTTGTTTAATTAGTAGGTGTTCGGAATCGTGGTATAACTAGGATTCCTACTACGTAGCAAAACTCTTTGCGGTATAGTGGCTCTAAGGAGTTCAACACGGGGATGGGTTTTTCTTCGTGAAGAATTACAGTGCATTGACAGTGTTTTTCGATTTGGATTCAAAGGGTTTGTGGGAAGCAGTGTGTGAATGGTTGTAAACTAAAATAGAGTATGTAAAAAACAAAGAAATCCTTGAAGTCTCGGGCCACTGGGCTTAGAGTTCTAGGTTAACCAACATGTACTTGGGTCTATATCCTTGCGTTTGGGAGCATGAAATATAGACATTTCCCGAACAAAATCTTCATTTAGCTTTAAAACCTAAACCCTAAGATTTTTCCTTTTGAAACATGGCATTTCATTAGGCATAAATGTCCCTAGCAGTGAAAACACATCTAAAAACACTACCCAACGATAACTAATGAGGACAATTACTTGGGGCCTCGGTGGATCTAGTAGAAATCATTGAACTTTAAAAAAACACCAAATACATTTAAAGAAGGCATGCATAAGAGATTTTAACATATGGTGAGAAAGGGGGCAAAAAATACCTTAAACACAAACATGAAGAGAATGAGAACAAACGGTAAGCCTAAAAACAACACCTAGTGGCCTTCCACTTCAAGGATCAGGGGGGATTAGCCAAGCATCCTTGATTTTTCATCATCGAGGGTGTTGGAAACAAGAAAAATGTAAGAAAGTGAAGGGAGAATAGAGAAAATCTGACAAGCGAGGAGAGGAGGGGCTTAGGTGCCTGGTGATTGATTGAGTGACAAAAAGTTGATTTGATTACAAGCATAGTTGAGGTTATATAGGCTCAGAAATAAGGAAATTACAAAAGTGTTATAAAGAGCCAAAATTACATAAGGGCAAACTTGTATAAAACCACCAACAAGTGGATCAAAAAGCAGTCAACAACAAGGTTTTTCGGACCCGGCCGAGGTGACGGGGAGGGGAGGGAGGTCGGGTCCAAGGTTCAGCAAGATTCGGTAGGAGTTAAATAGGAAGGATAGACCCGATACATATATAAAATAAAAATATATTTTTCTTATATATAAAACTTAATTTTCAAATTGAATAATAAAATTAAAGAGATGCATCAATACACATTAAAGAGATAAATCCAATATACAATCAAAATCATACTTCATATAATAATAAAATTAGACAGTTAGCAAGTTACATTAGATTAGACTTCGCCATCTCCATCTCAAAGCATTAATGGCGAATTACTTGAATATCCACTACGAATATCACTAGCTCCGAATATATCCACTCCTAAATCATTGTCATAAATGTTTTTAAAAAATAACTCATTTAACTTAAAATAAATAAATACATATAACAAAATAAAATAACACCGCAATTTTAAAAAATTACGCGAGGCGCCAACAATATTGAAAGTCTCGGTAAGCATAGAAGCCGGATTATTAAGTTAATAATATTAAAATAAATCAATAAAATAAAAGTTAAAAAAGCGTGTATTTTTCGAAAGCAGGCGCCGCTGATCAAATGAGGGAAAAAAGCAAGAGCCAGGTTAACGACCTTAGGGTCAGCAGTTCTCGGTCGGCAAATTGGTGGCGGGATTTATCCGGTTTTGGTTTGGCCCGGGTAGTTCCCGGTTTTTCGATTGGACCCGGCGAGGGCAGTCGGGTTTGACAACGGTCAACGAGGCACAGGTGTGGGCAATTGACGATTATTTGCGAGGTTGCGGTGGCGACTGCGGTAATTTCGCAACTGTGGTACAAGTTGCAATTTTGCAACCCCAATTTCAACGACTTGCTCCCATTAGCGATAATTTTGCTCGATTTTCCTCACGATTTGATCTTACATCTTTTTTGAGATTCGGCTCGGGTTCTTAGTGTTTTTGAATCGAATTGAGGAATTAGGAAGTGTTGACACCGCAAAACTACTAACAATAGATCTGAAATATCGCCGATGTGAATTCGGGACCCAATGTATCAATTGAGTTATTGAAGTTGATTAGTAAGCAAAAAGCGCATAAAACCTGCCATAAACAAGGTTCAAAATTGCACTATTTGGGTACTAATCAATGGGTTCACCCCGGATGGGTTCAGCTAGCCGGATGGGTTAACCCCGGATGGGTTCATCCCGGATGGGGTCACCCCGGATGGGTTCACCATGGATGGGTTCCGTCCGGCTAGGATCATGCATGACCTCCAACTTCGGAAGGTCATAACTTCTTCGTCCGAACTCCGATTTGGGTGTTCTGGGACTCTATGGAAAGCCCATTGAGTCCAGTTTCCAGATGGACTCCTTTGCAGGTTAGTGGGTGTTGGAGCTGGCCGAAAAGGGGCATTCGGGTAGGTAAGGTAGGCTAGTCGGGTAAGGTTGCCTAGTCATGTGTGACCTCAACCGAAGGGTCACTTAACTTCTTAGATCCAAACTCGTTTGGGTGTTCTTGGACTCTATGGAAATCCCATTGAGTCAAATTTTCATCCATGTCCCTGTGGAGGATATTGGGAAATCTGGCATGTTAGTGTCGACCGGTTAGTGCTGGTTGGGTAGGCTATCCGGGTTGGGCTGCCGATTCATGTGTGACCTCCAACTTCGGAAGGTAATAACTTCTTCGTCCGAACTCCAATTTGGGTGTTCTTGGACTCTATGGAAATCCCATTGAGTCAAGTTTCCATCCAGATTCTCTTTGGAGGGTAGTGGGTTCTGGATCTGTCTAGAAAGGGGCATTCAGTTAGGTAAGGTAGGCTAGCCAGGGTAAGGCTGCCTAGTCATGTGTGACCTCCAATTTCGGAAGGTCATAACTTCTTTGGTCGAACTACGATTAGGGTGTTATTGGAATCTATGGAAATCCCATTGAGTCAAATTTCCAGCGCAGTTTTTGGAGGGCGGTGGGTCTTGGAGCTGGCGGAGGAAGGCGTCGGGTAGATAAGGTAGGCTAGCGGGTAAAGTACGCCTAATCAGAATGTGACCTGCCCGAACACGTAGGTCATAATTTCTTCGTCAAAACTCCGTTTTGGGTGTTCTTGGATTCTATGGAAATCCTATTGAGTCAAGATTTTAGCCATGTTTCTGTGGAGGACATTAGGCAATCAGGCTAGTTTGTTCCATCCGGTTAGTGCTGGTTGGGTAGGGCTGTCGATTCATGTGTGACCTTCAACTTTGGAAGGTCATAACTTCTTCGTCTGAACTCCGATTTGGGAGTTCTTGGACTCTATGGAAAGTCCATTGAGTCAAGTTTCCATACGGATTCATTTGGAGGGCATTGGGTTCTGGATCAAGCCGAAAAGGGGCATTCGGTAGGTAATGTAGGCTAGCGGAGTTAGAACCTAGTCATGTGTGACCTCCAAGCTTTACAAAGGTCACTCAGCACCTTCCGTTTGAACCGTTCTAGGTGTTCTTAGACTCTATATAAAATCTCATTGTGTCCGGGATTTCATCTATGCTTTGTGGAGGACATTGGGAAATCAGGCGCAGGTTCTTGTCGGCCGATTAGTCTTCGGTTAAGGTAAGCTAGCTAATTAGTGCCCAAAAGTGCTATTTTGAACCCTATTTGAGTGGGTTTTGAGAATTGCTTTTGCGTACTAACCATATCAATTAAGCCGGTGATATGAAGGTCCATTTCGCGACAACGATGCAATTTAAGTTGTACACTGATGATTGTGAGGTTTTTGCGTACCTCGACCACACTATGTTCAAGTTTGATGACAAGTTATGTCTTTGAATGCGGATTTCTGTGTTTCAGCCATCAAAAATGAAGGAATGTGAAGTTGATTTTGAAGGAAGGAGGATGCAGTGGGGATGTAGTAGCAAAGGACGATGCAGTAGGCATAGCAGGAATTTTCGCTATGATTGCGAAAATTTCGCTATGATTACGAAAATTTCGCAATCCTAGCGAAATTTTCGCTTTATGAAATTTCGCTAGGCTAGCGAAATTTCGCTATCTAGCGAAATTTACTGTTCCTAGAGAAAATACCCAATTTCGCTATCTCACACAAATTTCGCTAGGCTAGCGAAATTTCGCTAGGTAGCGAAATTCAGCGATATAAGCGAAATTTCCAATTTTATCTACTGCAGGCCCACTTCCACGGCTAGCGAAATTTCTTATACTTAATTATTCTACTATGAATTTTGTATCTTGATCCCAAATGACCACGTTTTGATGTATTACCATTTTAGCCCTTATGTAATTTCATATTTTAGGTATTTTAGTATTTTCACACTTTGGGTTGTACTATATAAACCCCCGCAACTTTGTAACACTAAGAAACTTTTCAATTGTATAAAATTTTCCCACAGCTTTTATTTTAGGGTTTGTTTTGCTCTCTTCTCTCTCCTATTTCTTTCATTTTCTCGGCTTCCAAACACCCCTCTTGAGGATGACAACTCAAGGGATGCTTGGCTAAGCCTCATAGCCTTGAAGGGGTTGCTAGCTTGGTTTAGGGTTACTGCGGTTGTGCTCATGCTGAATGTACGAATGTATTTATGGTTTAACTTTCCAATCTGGGTTTAATGCCATTAATGTCATTCCTTTGTTAAATACTGTCATGCTTTAGGAGTTCGGTGCATTCTTAATGTGGGTACTATAATATCCTTCAGATGTCATTTACGAGCCATTGAAATGAGGTTAAGTGCTAGGGTTTTAAAGCTGAATGGGACTTTAGATACATTATACTTGTGTTGAAACTCAAATAGGGTGGTTATAGGGTTAGGTTTTATGAAAAGCTAAACAAAGTCAGGTTTTAGCTTTGACTATATGTCAAACTTGCCATAATGCGTGGATATAACTTGAGGACACTTTAATACCCCCATGTTATCAAGCTAGTGACCCGAGCATGAGAGTTACCATTTCCTTCACATTAAAAAAAAGCCATTCACCAGTTGATGGTGAACAAACAATCTCCCTTGTTTTTTGACCAAATCAAAATCCAAAACAAAAAAAGCCTCACCATTTTCAAACATTGATGCAGAATCATTAGGTGGGATGGCCCATCAGGTGTTCGACCCTAGACCGCTATTCTGCAGTAGCTTGACTACGACAGTAGGAGGAACTTAGGATACAAATTTTGTTGATTCTGGATCACCCTACCGTGGCACGAATCAAATGGCGCCATTGCCGGGGATGGTGCCAAACTACGTATGATGAGTGAAGTGTACTTGTAATCCACATTACAATTGTAGGTGACCTTTTAGACCCTTTTAGAATTTCGATTCTTTGTAGCTATGAGTTTTCCACTACTGCGATTCTTGTCTTTGTTTTGTTTCTTGATCGGTTTTTATTTTAGCTAATACTAACCTTTTTGGCAAGCTTGTTTGTGCTCTTTGTTGTGTCTAATTTTGTGTAACAGGTGTTTATGCACCACTGGGATAGAGACACTTCAGATAGATTGCAAAGAATCAATACACCAATTGAACAAGGTTGTGAAATTAGTGTACATAGTGAAAATATGGATCCTCTACCTGAAGAACAACAAAGTCAACAGGGTACCCAGTGAATCCAGCAGCATATAGATCAATGAGGGATCACATACACCCTCCTAGAGTTAGTGCCCCTTCACCATCATACCTCCTCACGAAGATGTAGCGGTGAGACCCTACTTGGTGCCGCCTCCCCATTTCATGGTATGGAAAATGAAAACCCATACACTCATATAAGGGATTTTGAGGAAGTATGCATAACCTTTAAGGAAGGTACAATTGACATGGATTTGTTAAAGTTAAAAGCATTTCCATTGACTGATTAGTGCCCGAAAAGTGCTATTTTGAACCCTATTCTAGATAGGTTTTGGGTGCTTTTTCCACACTAATCATATCAATTAAGTCAACTGTCATGTGCTTGTCCACTTAGTGTTTTTGATTCGTTTTCGAGAATGTTTTGGATAGTTTTGTAGGTTTTTGAGAACTTCAAACAACAAGCTTGGCTTCTTAGTGTTGAATGCGAGAATCCTCGATGATTTCACCGAGCCGAGGCGATGAAATATCAAGATTCAGTGAAGAATTGAAGGCAATGTGTAAGATAAGAAGTCGCCGAGAGAGGATGCGTGAGCAAAGCCGAGGGAGGCCGAGGGCAATCCCGGGACTTTGGCTATGATTGCGAAATTTCGGCGGGATTCTTCGAAAATTGCAATCATAGCGAAAATTTATAATCCTAGAGGGTAGAATTTTAAGCTAGGCTAGTAAAATTTCGCTAGCTAGCGAAATTCTAGCATTGCCTGTGAAATTTTCAATTTAAGCTATCTCCGCAAATTTTAGCTAGGCTGGCGAAATTTATTAACTAAGCGAGAATTCATTGTTGATAGCGAGAATTTCATATTTTCGCTATATCTCTGTGATTTCGCTGGGCTAGCGAGAAAATTTCGCTAGCATGCTGAAAATTTTAAATATGCTAGCGAATTTTTCGGCTATGCTAAGCGAAGTGTAACCCTTTGTGATTTTGTATATTTGATCCAAAATGACCACGTTTTGATGTATTACCATTATATGCTTTGATTAGGTACTGCCACGATGAGTGAGCTAAAATCAACAAAAATTTATATACACCTAGGTTCCTACTGCTCTTGGTAGTCAAGCTGCTGTGATATAATTAGTCTAAGTCGGAACACGGGGATGGGTTTTCATCCACAAAAATGATTTGCATAAGTGCACGAAGGTAGACTTTCTATTTGGACTTTTTAGTTTTTATTTCAAAAGCAGTGTGATGAGTTTGTGATTAAGCGTAAGCGAAAATGAAGTGTGAAAAGTTAACTTTGAAGATTTGGGTCACTAACTTGGTAACTTAAGTGAGCAAGTGTCCTCGGGTTTATCCTCGCGTTATTCTGAAGCAGCTATAGTCGAGCCACGGCGGGATCTATGTTTAACTAGCAAACTGTTCAAATCAACTCTATTTGAGTTAACACGGATAACACTAGCCATCCTATTGCCTTTTCGAGTTTGATAACATTAAATATCATCTCAGGAGGCTCGTAGAGACCATCTAATGAACCACAGTGCATCTGTGATAAGTATGCCTTTGTATCACGAAACTTATAGTAAGTATTGGCCCGAATTAATAACATTGATATATTAAACCATATTTTTGAGAAGATGAGGCCATAAGCACGGTACACAGTAGCTTTAATACAAGAGGACCTTTGCATGTACCCCACCACCGTAGCTTCCTTTCTCTTCCAAAGAAAAGGAAACCTTGACATCTCTTGAGTTGTCATCCTCGAGAGGGGTGTTTGGCAGCCCAGAAATAAGGAAAGAGGAGAGAAGAAAGAAAGAAAAACCCTAACTAAACTACGAGACAAAATAAAACTTACCAAAAAGTACTTCTTGATTTGTTGCTTAGGGTTACAAAATGGGAGGGCTTATAGGCCCACCCAGTGTATGAAAATACCCGCAGCTATGATTTGGCTAATTTTAGGGACCAGTAATACACCCAAGTGAAGTCGGTTGCATTAATTACAAAAAGCATGACAAAGGCGAGTGAATTTCGCTAAGGCTCAAAAAATTTACTTTAGCGTGAAAATTTCGCTAATATGAAAATTTCGCTAGCCTAGCGAAATCGAGATAGCGAAAATCACGAGAATTTAAGCTAGGCGGTGGTGATTTATTTAGTAACCTCTTGAAGCCATAAGCTTAAGCGAAATTTATGAAATCGCGAAATAGAAAAAATTTAAAGCTAGGAATATGGTACTAAGCGAAATTCACGGTGTCTAAGCGAAATTGGTAATTCGGTAAGATTGCGAAATTTCGCTAAGATTGCGAAATTTTTCGCGATCAGTGATTTTAATCTTAGCGAAAATTCACAAGGATTCTTTGATTCATCTTGCATTGCTTCTGTCCTCTCTTTGCATCGATTTCCATCACTTTGCCTTCATTCTTTCTTTGATTTTTTTAGTGCGTTTGATGGTGACAATTAGATTTGATCTTCGCTGATTCATCATATGTCTCGATATTGAACTCCCAATCTGTAAAACGCAAGCAACCAAATAACCTCTAAGCGGCATAAGTTATCTTTAAGAAGACTTGAACACTTCAATTGGCATAAATGACATGATTAGTCTTGTAGCCTCAAGAAACACCTCTAATATAGGGTTCAAAATAGCACTTTTTGGGTACTAATCATAGCCGCATGTGACCTGCATTTTGAGTGTTTTAGTATTTTCACACTTTTAGTTTGGGTATATAAGCCCCTCTAACTTTGTAACCCTAAGAAACTTTTTCATTGTATAAAGTTTCCCGTAACTTTCATTTTAGGGTTGGTTTTGCTCTCTTCTCTCTCCTCTTTCTTTCACTTTCTATTTGCCAGGCACCCCCTTGGGATAATGACTCAGGGATGCTTCAGTAACCTCTGCATGAAGAGGGTTGCTGGTGCTGGTTTTGGGGTTCTTTGCGGGTTGTCTCATGCTTGAATGTTCACAGTCTTTTGCATTTATGGTTCCCAAACTTTCCAATGTAGGGTTTAATGCCATTAACGCGTCATTCGCTGGTGATACTTGTCATGCTTTGGGAACCAGTGCATTCTTAATGCTAGATGCATTGATATCCTTTAGATGTCATTTACGAGCCATTGAAATGAGATTGAGTGCTAGGGTTTTAAGCCCGAATGGGACTTGAATGCATAATACTTGAATGTTGACTCAAGAATAGGAAGTTGTTCAAGGGATTAGGTTTTCTCAAAAAAGCTAAACGAGGTCGATTTTAACTGGCCTATGTCACCTGCCACGTAATGCGAGGAAATGACAGAGGACACTTTAATACCCCCATGTTATCAGGCTAGTGACCCGAGCCTTCCCAAGGTTGCAATTTCACTTCACTTCAGACGCTGGTTCAGTCGGTTAACAAACAATCTCTTGTTTTGACTGATCGAAATCCAGACAAAAAGCCTCGCGTTTCGAGCAACGTCACGAATCATTAGTGGGATGAAAACCCGTCCCGATGTTCGACCCCGGGCCGTTATCTGCGGTAGCTTGACTACGGCGTTAGGAACTATGGATACAAATATTGGTGATTAGAATCCCGCCTGGTAGTACGAATCCAAATGGCGCGGGTTCTGGATGGTGCGAGCTACGTATGAAGAGTTCGAGTGTACTTGTAATCCGGCGTTACAAGTGTAGGTGACCGCCTGGAGCCCTTTTTGGTTGATTCTTGTAGCGCAAGTTTTCACTACTTCTGCGATTCTTTGCGTTGTTTTGTTTTTCTTCTGATCGGTTTTATTTTAAAATTGCTGCTTGACCTCTTGGCAAGCTTGTTTGTGCTCTTTGTTGTATGCAATTTTGTGTAAAGGTGTTTATGCACCGATTAGGATAGAGACACTTGGTGAAGCTACCGAAGTTTGTACACCAACTGATCAAGGTTGTGAAGTAAGTGTGCATAGTGAAAACATGGATCCTACTGCACGAGGCAGCCCGAGTGTAGCGGCCCACATGAATCCAGCTGACATACGGGTCGATGAGGACCACATCGCCTCACTGCAGTGAGTGCCCTTTGTATCCTTCCTCCCCTGCGGAGAGGATATGGCGGTGAGACCACTACTTGGTGCTTCCTTCCCACATTCCATGGAATGGAGAATGAGAATCCTTATGCTCATATCCCAGGGAATTCGAGTATATGCAACTTTTAAGGAAGGGAGTACGGAGCATGGACTCGCTCAGTGAAGCATTCCTGAAGTGACCTTTGAAGATAAGGCCCGAAATATGGTTAAATTCATTGAGGCCAAGGACAATTAGGAATTGGGCCGAACTTCAAGCTGAGTTTTTAAAAGTTCTTCAGTACAACCAAGACCAACAGTTTGAAGAGACAGATCTACACCTACTGACCTATGTGATAGGAAGTTACATCGGTGTTGGGAAAGATTCAAGGAGACCATAAATGCATGCCCTCATCATGGCTTTGATACATGGATGCTAGTGAATCATTTTTATGATGGTATGTCCCCTGATAGAGCAATTCTTTAGGCTATGTGTGGGGGTGACTTTTAAGCAAACGAGATGAGGCCATGGACTTTTTTTTTGGTATGTACACAGAAACCTCTAGGCATGGGATGAGGCAAGATCGAGGATCTTAGAGATTAAGACCTTGAACCACGGAGGGCGTATCACACTTTCCAAAGACCAGTTAGAAGAAAAACTGACCACTTTAGCTCGAAGATTGGAAGGAGTTAGAAATGAGAAATCGACATGAAATCTGGCGATCTGAATGATTTATACGCATCTGACCTTCTTGCTTCAATTGTCGGTCAAATAGTCATACTGAGGAGCCTTTATCGAGCATGCCCATGTCTGAATCAAGCTAGACCACCTGCATCACCTCCCATATATGCCACTGTAACCACCCCAGTGGAAAAACCATCGAAACATGTCATGGAAGCCAAGCCCACATATGTCCTTCGGGGAACCTGTGTGATTTGGCTCCACTTCAACACAACAGCAGCCACCTCCACTTTCCTCTCTTATTGAGCAAGCGATCCTAAATTTAAGTAAAGTGGTAGGCACTTTTATAGAAGAACAGAAAGTGTTGAATGTTCAAACAAATCAGAAAATTGAAAAAGTCGGCTTCGCTCAACGGAAAGCGGGGACAATATACACTCTGAGATTTCCAAAGGTTGTCGACCGGCAAGCTACGGGGGTTCGAAAAGGAGGCTCCCTTCCGGTCACGGCAACATCGAAGGGAATGCATGAAGCCGGCTTGACCAATGATCCAAATGTAAGGTGATGAAGTTAAGGAGTGGTGACTTTAAGAAGTGAGTAAGGCGGGACCGGTGGTCCCGGCCACTGGTAGTCGGCTCCCATGATGGCGACCCACCCTGGAAAAACAGATCGGTAAGTAGGAAGAGTGAAGATCAGTGTACCCCCTCCATTTCCACAGGCTCTCCGAAAGAAGAAAAGTTCCGTTAACCAAACATAAATGCTAGAAGTTTTGCAGTAAGTTAAAGTTAACATTCCTCTCCTTGACATGATCAAACAAGTCCCCACCTACGCAAAGTTCTTGAAGGGACTTGTACGGTAAGAGGCACCATGTAAACAAAAGGCTTTTGTAGAGCAAGTGAAGTGTTATCATTTAGTGCGAAGACTCAGTTAAATATAAAGACCGGGATGTCTTCTGATCTCGGTTGCGTGGAGGCATTAGTGTGGAGAAAGCCTTTATAGACTTGGGAGCTAGTGTGAACCTCTTCTTGTATTCCATGTGTCTGAGAGCTAGGTTTGGGAGAGCTGAAACCCACTTCCATCACCTTGTCTCTGGCGGAGTAGGTCTGTTAAAATGCAGAAGGGGACCGTTGAGGATGTTTTATCTGATGGACAGATTTTACTACCTAGTAGACTTTGTCGTGCCCGACATAGAGCCGATTGCGGTAAAGACCCGATCACCCATCATATTAGAGGCCATTCTTAGGCTGCCGAATGCCATAATAAAGCTATAGGAATGGGCTTATACAACTCCATTTGGGAATATGACCTTAGAACTTCGATATTTTTCATTTGAGTAAAGGCATATGCACTCGGAGGAAGATAATTTGTGAAGAAGTGCGTATAATAGATACAATTCTGGAAAAGCAGGTAATAAGCGTGAGTGCTAGATTTATTAACCCACAGAGTTATCACGAGTGCCTTGGGAGCAACAAGAACCTGAGACATGAGCTTAGTGCGAGAATCTTGGAGGAGAAAAATAGAAATCCTACTACATTGTGGTGTGAACCAAAGGGAACCCAATGACTAAGTTCAAACCCCCTCAGTTGAGTTGGAAGTATGCATTCTGAAGAAAATGGCGAGTGTCCGGTTGTGATTTCCTCACTATTGGCCCTTCACAAGAGGATATTTTGTTGCGCCTCTAAAGGAACAAACGAAGCATTGGGGTGGAAAATTTCTGATCTTTAAAGGTATAAACCAACTATGCGCACTCATCACATTTACGGAAGAAGAGTCTAAGGGTGTCGGCTGGCCACGGCGGAGTTGAATCAGCTACGAGAGTAGTTCGCATTGAAGTCACGAAATTGCTCGAGCCGATATCATTTTACCCGTTTACGATAGCACTTGGGTGGCCCTAACCCGAGGTGGTACCCCGAAGTCAGGGTGACAGGCATGAAACGAGGAAGGCCTCTGCGGAGCTTACCTCTTAGGTTGGAGAGTGTGCATAGATTATAAGAGGCTCGATGAAGTAACCGAAAGATCCTTCGGGTGCCGTTCATCGTCGGCTCATGAGAGAGTTTATGGACCCACCCATTCGCACGGATGGGTTATTCGGGGGTATTTCGGATAGAGATTGCACGGGAGGTCGAGAAAAGACCACTTTCACTTGTCCATTTGGCACATATGCTTATAAGAGGATGCTTTTTGGTCTTTGCAACACCCCAGCCTCCTTTCAGAGATGTATGCTTAGTATGTTCAGCGATATGGTAGAGCGCAGAATGGAAGTATACATGGATGACATCACTGTATATGGAGGTGATTTTGAAGAATGTCGACTAATGCGGAAGGCATCTTGCGGAGGTGCATAAGACCAGGGCACAGTGCTCAGCCCGGGAGGAGTGTCATTTTATGGTCAGTAGGAATTGTCTTGGGGCACATTATCTCAATGAGGGGAATAGAAGTTGACAAGGCAAAAATTGGTAGACTATTTCCCAAGCTGCCATCCTGACGAATGTAAAAATAGTTAGGCAATTCCTTGGTCATGCGGGCTTCCTGGGACGATTCATTAAAGACTTCTCGAGATTGCTAAACCCTGTCGTGATCTCACCGGAAGAGCCGGAATTGTTTAGGAAAAGAATGCAGGAGCTTTGAAGAGGCGAAAGTCCCATTTGACCACCGCCATAATAGTCACGAGCACTGGTGCGGTTGCGTTTGAAGTGATGTGCGATGCAAGTGATCTTGCTATCGGATGATGCCAGCGAGAGGATGGAAAACCTCGTATGATACGTGAAGCGAGCATTAAATGAAGCCTGAGAGGAACTATACCACTACAGAGAAGGAATTGTTGGCAGTGGTCTATGCTTTAGACAAGTTTCGAGCTTACAGGTGGTCACGATATAGTCATTTTAGGACCATTAAAACACGAGAATATCCTCTAACCAAACAAAATGCGAAAGCGAGGCTTATCAGGTAGGTTCTTCTACTTAAAGTTTAACTTGCAAATTAAAGACAAGAAAGGGGTAGAGAATGTAGTGGCGGATCATCTTTCCAAGGTTAACGATAGCCAGTGACACTCGTAGCCCACCACGTGATGATGAATTTCACGAAGAATCGCTAATGCAAATTTTGGAAAAGCTCACTAGGTATACTCCACATTGCTAATTTCTCGCCACGGGAAATCCCGGTTGTAGTGGAAAGAAACGAGATAGGAAGTATTTCTTTCTTTAGATCATTCCTATTATTGGGAAGAGCCACTTCTTGTTCAAATCTTGTGCAAATCAAATAATCGGAAAGTGTGTCTTTGAGGAGAACTGAGGGTGAGCCTTTGCCATGAGAGTGCACGTGGTGGTCACTTTGCTTCTCAGGCGTGATGAAGGTCTTTGCTTGATCCCCGGTTTCTATTAGCCTTGTTCGAAAGCATACCGATAATACTTGTGTGTGATATATGCCAAAGACTAAGGAAGTTGTCTCGCCTGATCATGATGCCTTTAAACCCTGATTTTGGTGAGTCGAACTTTTTTGATGTTTGGGGCATAGATTTCATGGGACCTTTCCCCACGTCCTATGGTCACACGTACATATTGGTGCAGGATTGGTGTATGTGTCCAAGTGGGTTCGAAACGTCCTGGAAAACCAATGACCATAGGTGTTACTTAAATTCTTGAAAGCTGACGTTTTTTCCAAGTTGAGTCACGAAAGCCATTAACCAGTGATGGAGGTTCACATTTACGTAACAAACCATTTAGAAAACCTCATGGCTAAATATGGTGTTAAACCGCAAGTGGCCACCCCTTACCATCCTCAAACAGAGTGGTCAGTAGAGCTTGCCAACTGGGAGATTAAGACCATTCTAATGAAGGTGGTAAATGCCAACAGAAAAGATTGGTTCATCAAACTGCTTGATTCACTTTGGGCCTCGAGCGGCTTTTAAAGGCGATCAAGAGATGTCCCATATCAAATTCGGTCTGTGAGTGATAAGGCATGTCACTTCCGATTGGAGATCGAGTCTGAGCATGGTGGGGCGATCTCGAGGAGCTGAATATGGACTAAGTAGGCGGGAGTTAAAGAGGTTCCTTGATCTCGTGAGTTTGGAAAAATCTGGCTTGATACTACTTAAATTTGAAGATTGAAGGAAAATAAAAAAAATGGCATGACCAGATGATAATTGGGAAGAATTTCAATGAGAGACCAAATCTCTTGTCTGACTCAAAGGAAACTCCATCTATTCCCGGGCAAGCTTAGAGATTCTGATGAATGAGTCCATTCATTGTTCAAGCAGACATACCCCGATGGTTGATGGATCTACTAAATCGAATGATAGCGAAGTGTTCAAAGTCTCTGGACGGTGAAACCATGTTTGTGTAATGAGCCATCGGGAGAAATTCTCCTTAAGATCCTCCACAGTCCACGATCTACACGTTTAAAATTATTCTTTGCTTGGTCCCCAGAACCAACGTAACATTAACAAATGGGGCCAAGCCCTCTTCGAGTAGATGCAGTTCCATCCATTAATTTTAGATTTCCATACCAATCGATTGGAGAGTATATTTCGTATTTTGGAATTTAGTTTTACTGGTTGTATATGTCCTGCATTGTCCAAATTTTGTTTTTCTTTAATTTACAAATCACTTTTGTGCCTTCACTTTGTGTATCTACTTTTGCCTTCAATTGAACAATTGAATTGCCTTTAATTGAACAAATTAATTGCCTTTGATTGGAGAATTGAAACCACATGTTACCTCTCGATGCTAGAAAAATTCCATATATGATTTAGTTTTGGTCGATTGAAGTTTCGACGTATTCAACGAGCATTTCACCTTGACCCTAATTCCACCTGCCCTTTTGCAGTTATGCAGATGGGTTGTGAGCTATGTACCTCTTTTCATACTGCAAGTAGGCCTTAGATCTGTTGATGAACCCGTAATAAGTTTGTGTTACCCATATGAAGACGATGTAGTCTTTGAAAAAGAAAAAACAAAAAGAAAAAGAAAGAAGAAAAAGAAAAATAAAAGTCGTGGCTTTGCCTTGAAACCGAACATAATTCAGGGGTATATGTGAAAGCCTTTGAAGCCGATGCCCTAAACCTTAATTGGTTGGGAGTCATCGACAGTGTTACGTCTACGGGTGAATGGGTAGAGTTTTGCGTGTTGTAGGTGCTTGATTCTCGAAGTCATTCAAAGTCCAGGGTGAAGCCTGTAGAGTTAGTGGTCAGTTGATCCTTTTGGCTTGATGCCCTAAACCTTAATTGGTTGGGAGTCATCGATGGATCCCCATTACACGGACTTTGGTGAAGTCGAGTTTTTAGCATTGCACCCTACAATGTAGTCAAATAAAGAAATAAAAAGTGTAGCTAATCCTATACAGGTTGGTGACAGTTTAGAAGCGATAGCGGTAGCTAGGTTGGGGAAATAATTTTGCTGGCCAAACCAGTAGTTACATCAGGAACAATTAGATTTTGGTGGAAATTCAGGTTGATTTCTTTGGATCCAATGTTGACCTAGAACTTGTTCTTATACGGTTTTTGTTCTCTCATGTCGGTTTTCAAACAGGGTATAAATTGTTCATTTTAAAGGTAATGCCTATCTGTATATACACTTTTTGAACCATCTGCACTTTTTGTAAGAGCATTGCATGCATATCCCTATTGTTTTAGCATTGCTAAGGGACTAACTGCGATGTCGGTTGGGGGTGTGATTAGTGCGAAAGTGCTATTTTGAACCCTATTCAAGATAGGTTTTAGGTGCTTTTTGCGCACTAATCATATCAATTAATTCAATTGTCATGTGCTTGTCCACTGAGTGTTTTTGATTGGTTTTCAGAGTGTTTTGGATAGTTTTGCGAGGTTTTGAGAACTTGAGCGGCCAAACGGCTTCTTAGTGTTGAATGCGAGAATCCTCTCGATGATTTCAGGCCAGGCGATGAAATATCAGGTCGGTGAAATTGAAAATGAAGTGATGAATAAGA
The DNA here is from genome assembly GCA_016808115.1 of Tetrastigma voinierianum. Lineage (NCBI taxonomy): Eukaryota > Viridiplantae > Streptophyta > Magnoliopsida > Vitales > Vitaceae > Tetrastigma > Tetrastigma voinierianum. Next base: position 180,683 of record JAEQBH010004603.1, on the reverse strand, counting down.
AGTGCGAGAGAGGATGCGGTGAGCAAAGCAGGGGAGGCGGGAAACGATCGACATTTCGGTATGATTGCGAAAATTTATTTGAGATTGTGAAATTTACGCAATCATAGAAATTTCGCAATCTAAGCGAGTGAAAAATTTTCGCTAGGCTAGAAATTTATTCTTCAAGCGGAAATTTCTTTGTACCTAGAAATTTTCCAATTTCGCTGTCTCATCAAAATTTTATTAAATTTGCCAATTTACATTAGTAGAGGAATTCCTTTGTTGATAGCGAAATTTCTCATTTAAGCTATCTCACGTAGGAATTTATTGAGTTAGCGAAATTTCGCTAGCATCGTGAAATTTTAAATCTTTAGCGAGAATTCCTATAACAGTGTTGCCTGTGATTCCTTTGTATATTTGATCAACTGACAGTTTTGATGTATTACCATTATAGCCCTTATGTAATTTCACATTTTAGGTGTTTTAGTATTTTCACACTTTTAGTTTGGGTATATAAGCCCCTCTAACTTTGTAACCCTAAGCAACTTTTTCATTGTATAAAGTTTCCCGCAACTTTCATTTTAGGGTTGGTTTTGCTCTCTTCTCTCTCCTGTAACTCATTTTCTAAGTTTGCGGACCACCCTTGAGGATGACAACTCAAGGGATGTAGCACTAAGCCTCATGTATGAAGAGGAGGGTTGCTAGTTATGTTTGGGGTTCTTTGCGGGTTGTCCTCATGCTTGGTCTTCTGGTCTGCATTTCTGGTTCCCCGACACCAATCTAGGGTTTAATTCCATTAATGTCATTCCTTTTGTCAATACTTGTCATGCTATAGGGTTCAGTGCATTCTTAATGCTAGATGCATTGATATCCTTTAGATGTCATTTACGAGCCATTGAAATGAGGTTGAGTGCTAGGGTTTTAAACTGAATGGGACTTTGAATGCATAATACTTGTGTTGACTCAAATAGGAGTGGTTCTAGGGTTAGGTTTATAGCTAAATGAGTCCCAGTTTTGGCTTTGACTATATGTCACTTGCCATAATGCGAGAAATGACGAGGACACTTTAATACCCCCATGTTATCAAAGTGAAGTGACCCGAGCCTTCAAGGTTGCCATTTCACACTTCACTTTAAGCCATTACGAGTTAATTCGAGTTAAGCAAGCAATCTCGGCTGTTTTGACCCAGGTAAAAATCAAACAAAAGCCTCACCATTTCGGACTTGATGTGAATCATTTGTGGGATGAAAACCCATCCGTGTTCGACCTGGGCCGCTATGCTGCAGTGGCTTGACTGGCGAGTAGGAGGAACTAAGGATCTAGTATTGTTGATTCGATCCTGCCTGCTAGTAGCCTCGAATTATTGACCCTCGGGGTGAGACGAATTTGGCTTAACTCACGAGACCGAGAACCATGTGAGTGAAATTTGTTTTGCGACGAGAATTCATAAGAAATTCTTCAATGCCCTGAGACCAATAATTTGAAGAGACAAATCTACACATTTGTTGCCCTTGACAATGAGAGGTTCTACCAATGCTGGGAGAGATTCATGGAGATCATTAGTGCTTGCCCACATCATGGTTTCGACACATGGATGCTTGTAAACCACTTTTATGGTGGTATGTCTCCTTCCATGAAGCAGCTTTTGGAAACCATGTGTGAAGGAGATTTTCTTAGCAAGCATCCAGATGAAGCCATGGATTTCTTGAATTATGTGGTTGAAACTTCGAGGTTGGGATAGACGAGCCAGAGGAGATGGAGAAAATGAGGCCCTCCTGACCTACCACACAGGGAATTTATGCCCTTTCGGAGGACATGGAAATGAAAGCAAGAATTTCAACTTTAGCTAGGAAGGTCTGGAGGAGCTAGAGGAAAACGACTCCATGAAGTGCGAAGGACGTGGTGAAAATCATACGGTCGATCCATGCATCGATTTCAATCCCTTTGCTGCTTTAGAAAAGCATTATCCTATGGCCTTGATGAAGGATTTGATGTCGAGAATATGCAAATGCAGTAGGTGATACAAGCCACCACAACCTAATGCCCCATATGGTAATACCTACAATTCCAATTGAGAGAATCCTGCTAACCTCACAGAGCCCAATCCTCCTGCCTATGTGCCCCTTGGTGCCAAACCACAGTTTGGTTCCACATCTCAACCACAACCACCACCATCCTCTTCTCCTGTGGAACAAGTCATCTTGAACTTGAGTAAGGTGGTAGGAAATTTTGTGGAGCAAAGGGGATCAATGGCCACAAAATTGGCACAAAGGATTGATACTTTATGGAAATCTGGCCCGAGCAAAAAGAATAAATGGGCTTGAGAGCGATCTTAATCAGAAAATTGTGACACAGTATTCAATCACAAGATCAACAATTTCTTTGGAGTGCGATAAAACGAAGGTTCCCTTCCCAAACATTGCCAAATCAAAGGGTCCATGAAATGAAGTTCATCCATCAATTAGGGGATGGATGAAGTAGAAAACTAATCACCACGAGGGTGGAAGAGAAATAGAGCAACCTGTGCCCATGACTGCTGAAGAAACATGCAAGGAAAAGGAAGCTGAGCTGAGAGGGTAATCATCAGTGAGGACTCAATGAAGCACTACATGCCACCTCCATTTTGAAGCTACTTTGAGAAGTAAGAAGAAGGCATCCCGGCGGTCGAGCATCTATAAGTCTAAGGTAGGTGAGGAGTCGACATACCCACTTTTGGACATCATCGAAGCAGTCCCTGCCTATCACGAAAGTTTTGAAGATCTGCGTACGATCAAAAAGGGGTTTAGGCATTGAGAAAAGGCATTTTTAACTAGACAAGTCGATTGCCATAATCCAAAGCGAGAACTGATCCATCTGAGGATCAGATCCCCACGATTTCGATCGACATTGGTGGGACTTACGCAAGAGTGACATTGCTAGATTTAGGGGCAAGTGTAAACCCTCTTTGCCATACTCGATTCTTATACTTGAGTTAGAGTTTAGAGAACTCAAACACCAACATCACTTTGTCATTGGCTGATCGATCAGTGAAGATTCCTAAAATAAAGTTGAGGATGTGTTGGTGAAGGTAGAGCCAATTCTCTTACCCGGTAGACTTTGTAGTGCTTGTGCTCGGTAATAGCAAATGGACCCGATCATGTGCGATTATCTGGGAGAGACCATTTTTGGCCACTTTGCCCGATGCGATTGCTCCGATTCTTGAAATGAAGTCATGCGACTCACATTTTGGAAACGCCAGCGTTTGAGCTAAATATTTTTCCATTGAGTCCACAAACGCGAATCATTTGGAAGGTGAAAAGGAAGGAAAGCTTGATGATGCGCTCAGTTGGTGAGTCGGGAAGCGAATGTCCATGAAATTGCAAGAATTGGCTAACCAGAATTGAAGCGGTTGTTTGGGAGTTGCCATCGATGCGTCGCTACTTGAGCAATTGCGGCCCGAAATGAACCGGTGAGGAAGAAAATGCGACAAGAGGAATCAAGCAGCAATGTAGTAGTCTGCAGGACCAACTGCGGGGGGTTAAGGAGCTCATCACCAGCCCGGCCCCATGGGCAATCAGTTAGTAAAATTCTTGTGACTTGGTGTCAAATGAAACAAAGTGCGGCCTCAGAGTTTTTTTTTGTTTTTGTTTTCCTTTAAAATGGTCAATTTTTCTATTTTTAGTAACTTTTCCCTTTTAGTAATTTTACCTTTATTTTATTTTATTTTTAATTTTTAGATGTATTTTAAAATAATAATTTTTATTTTTGTAGTATTATCTATATTTGAATCTTGAAAATTGTATTTGGAGGTTAAGTCTGATTCGTTATTATACATGGCCCATCCCGGTGGTGTTCGGCTACTGCGGCTTTATAAAAATGAGAAGGGGAGGGACTTTTCAAATTCATTTCATCCCCCCACCCTGCTCAGCCACACGAACTCCAATGCCCGTTACCTAGCCACAGGCCGCCGAATCAACGCCATTCATTCCCGGCTCCTGCCGCCCGACTAGTCGCACACAGCACTTTGCCGCTGCGGCCACTGCCGCGCTAGGCCTTAGCCACGATCGTCGACCAGCGCCTGCGGGACCGGCGTCTGTCTCGCCTCGACCGCGCTCCACAATCGTGCCACGGCTCCCTAGCGCCGCGGCGATACCCGGTGCCACAGTCTAGTGCCCGCTCGCTCTAGCATCGAGTTAGACCACTGGCTCGATAGCGTCTCAGAGCCCTACCCGGCTGCCACTAGTGCCAGTGTCCATGGCCAGAGCCATGCCGGGTCATACTGGCCTGGCGGTGCCACGCCATGGTTTTAAGTGGGAGCCACTGGTCAGAGCTGTGCTGCGCCTGCGCCTGCCACTGCCCCCATGTTCTTTTCTGACTACAGACATGGTCCACACTCGGGGTGGGTCCCGCCTGAGGCCCCGAGTCAGGTTTAGCACTCCAGATCAGGAGGAGCAGACCCCGGTTCAGCTACCGGTCACGAGCCGGTCCACTGGGGCCTGGGGAGGTTCGGAGGTATCGGACCGGGATGGGACCCGGGGCCCCTTCCCCGCGCCTCGGGACGGTGCGGGGAGGGCCAGGCCCTCCAGCGGGCTTTCGGACATCGGGCCCGGGTCCTGTGTCCGCCGGCGAGTCCTTGGGTGCGCGGCGCGGAGGAGAGCTCATCGCCAGTTTATCCACGCCGAGGATCCCAGTGGCCATTATTAAATCGGGACCAGGTCGGGGTGTAGGCTCCGCTCGGAGATTTTCATGAGGAGTCATATTCTGACGTCTTGACCTTATTTGTTGACCCGGGTTGGGGATTTCATGGGCGATCCTGCATTTATTCTCTGCTGCCGTTCATGACAGCGACGGTTCTATTATCCCTGGTGGTGCTTCGGTTCTGCCATTCCATGACTTTCCCAGTAGCGCCCAGGAGTCTGCTGCGGCTCCGGTCGATATTGATGATCAGCCGGGAGTGCACTCAGGCGACGGATTGTTTCCATTGCATTGGGCTGCCGGCGAACTGACCAATTCTTGAGTGTCGAGTTGGCCTCGTAGATACGAGAGGAGATGGTCGCATTCTCGCTACGTGACAACATAACGGGACCTGTACTCTTCCGGGCTCCACCTCGGTCTTCTCATTGATCACCTTTCCGGACCAGCCTCTTCATTCTGACCTTACGTTGTGGGGGCCATACTCGAGGCTCTGTCACCGGATCTCGAGAGGATTCTGGTTCGATCCCTACGAGTTGGTGATGACCTCCTGCTACATTTGAAGATAAGGTCCACCCATGAGGGCGCTTGGTGAGTATACCTTTGTTGATGCCTGACTTTTGTGCCAGTCACTGGGCATTAGGATTTCGAGCCAGAGTATAGAGAGGAGGATTAGATGCCCTCGGGTCTGTCCATAGAAGCGATCTATGGTAATCAGATTTCTTTTCTCCTCCGACGGGACCGGGGAAGTGCGGATGAGAGGTGGGGACTCACAGGAGAGATGATCCTGCTCCTGAGGTAGAGGTGGAGAGGAGTCCAGTGCCTGATTAGTCCCCTCCATCTCCTCCTCCCTTTCATTCGGCCCCGACTTGACGAGACACTCCCGACCCATCATATACAACGCAACATTCTCCAGAGCACATTCATGTGTCGATTCGAGGAACTCCTTGTTTATTATGGATCTTTGCACATTCATTAGCCACTACCCGGGCATCGATGGACGGAGGAGATTGACTCGGCGAGACACTTTAAAACCTTTGTCATACCATGCTCCTTGGATCATGAGTCTCGGACTCCATGTCCACTGCTAATCGAGATGAGCCCAGCCATGACCTCCTTGGACATGATGGCAGCGCGGCCAGCCCGGCCGGACCCACCACCCATACGAGGTGGGTGGTCACCTCTGTCTCCCAACTTTCTGTATCCACCTTGACGTAATACATGCTTTGACGGGGAGGAAAAGTTAGAGTTAGAAGTCTTATCATCATTTTCTTACAGTTTCGGCTTTATCAGCGCACTAATTTTGTTTAGAAGTTCATGTATTGCTTGATAGTGAGGCGGAGTGATACTTTTGTATGTTTAGCTATATTAATCATGTATTAGCCATTTTGGTTATATCAAAAGCTTTACAACATTATTTACAGTTTACTACACTTTTGTAAAGTAATTTTGTGTTTTCACTTTGCGTATTTACTCTTGCCTTTAATTGAACAATTGAATTGCCTTTAATTGGAACTGTATGTTACCTTATTGTAGGGAATGATTCCATCGTGATTGGATTTTTGGTCATTTGAAGTTTCAAGCATGTCGACTTTGAACATTCCCCTTTAGCTAATTCACACACTTTGCAGTTATCTTGGAGTAAGACATTGAAACTATATACCTCCTTTTCCTTTGCAATAGGCCTTAGATGCATTGATAGCCCATAATAGGTTTGTGTTACCCGTATATGAGACCAATGTAGTCTTCAAAAGGAAAGAAAAAGCAAAAGAAAGAAAGAAAAATAAAGTCGTGAAGTTTGCATTGAGCAGAGACACGGTCAGAAATTTATATGGCGAAGCCTTTGAAGCCGATGCCCTGAAGCCTTAATTGGTTGGGAGTCATCAACTTAGTGTTCGTTACGGGTGAATGGTAGAGTTTAGCAGGCGTGTTGTAGGTGCTTGGATTCTTCAAGTCATTCGAGTCAGGAATTGAGCACACGTAAGAGGATTAGTGGTTAGTTGATCCTTTTTGGCTTGTTGCTGAAGCCGCCAGTGGTTGGGAGTCATCGGTGGACCCAGTTACGGACTTTGGTGAAGTCGAGTTTTTAGCATTGCACCCTACAATGTAGTCAAATAAAGAAATAAGAGTGTAGCTAATCCTATTTAGGTTGGTCGACAGTTTAAGGCCATGGCAGTAGCTAGGTTGGGGGGAGGGAATAGCTTTGCAATTTATTGGATCAATCTGGTTACATTAGGAACAATTAGATTTTGGTGGAAATTCAGGTTGATTTCCTTGGATCCAATGTTGACCTAAAACTTGTTCTTATATGGTTTTTGTTCTCTCATGTCGATTTTCGTACAGGGTGTAGATTGTTCATTTTAATGGTAATGCCTATCTGTATATACACTTTTTGAACCATATGCCCTTTTTTGTAAAAGCACTGCATGCATGTCCTTGTTGTTATAACATTGCTAAGGGACTAGCAACGTGTCGGTTGGGGGTGTGATTAGTGCCCAAAAAGTGCTATTTTGAACCCTATTTAAGATAGGTTTTGAGTGCTTTTTGCGCACTAATCATATCCAGTCGCTTGATTGATATGTGCGAGTCCATTTGGCACCACTAATCTGTTCGAGTTTGTTTTTGGTGATTTTGCGGGTTTTTTTGCGTACCTCGTACTTATGTTCAAGTTTGATGACAAGTTATGTCTTCGAATGCTAAGGATTCTAATGTTTTGACCACTCATCAAAATGACGGAATGTGAAGTGGATTTTGAAGGAAGGAGGGATGCGAGTGGGGATACGTCGCAAAGGAAGGGATGTAGTAAACGACGAGAATTTTAAGCTATGATTGCGAAAATTTCGCAATCCTAGCGAAATTTCGCTATCTAGAGAAATTTAATGTTCCTAGCGAAAATACACTATTTCTCTATCTCACACAAATTTCTCTAGGCTAGCGAAATTTCGCTAGGTACCGAAATTCACTGTTGCTAGCGAAATTTCCCATTTTCGCTATCTCTGTAGAATTTCGCTAGGCTAACGAAATTTCGCTAGCATAGCGAATTTTTCGCTATGCTAGCGAAATTTCCTGCATAGTGAAATTGCTACCCCTATGATTTTTGTATACTTGATCCCAAATGACCACGTTTTGATGTATTACCATTTTGGACCTTATGTAATTTCATATTTTAGGTATTTTAGTATTTTCACACTTTGGGTTGTACTATATATACCCTGACTTGTAACCTAACCTGGCTTTTCATTTGTATAAAATTTTCCCATGACTTTTATTTTAGGGTTGTTTGCTCTCTTCTCTCCTCTTTCTTTGGTTTTCGGCTACCAAACACCATCTTAGGGATGACAAACTCCCGAGGGGATGCTTGGCTAAGCCTCATAGCCTTGAAGATGGGGTTGCTAGCTTGGTTTGGGGTTCTTCTTGAGGTTGTCCTCATGCTTTAGATATTGCAGTCTTTGCATTTATGGTTCCCGACTTTCTAATCTAGGGTTTAATGCCATTAATGTCATTCCTTTGGTCAATACTTGTCATGCTTTAGGGTTAGGAATTCACCAATGCTAGATGCCTTTGATATCCTTTAGATGTCATTTACGAGCCATTGAAATGAGGTTAAGTGCTAGGGTTTTAAACTGAATGGGACTTTGACTGCATAATACTTGTGTTGACTCAAATAGGAGTGGTTCTAGGGTTAGGTTTTATAGCTAAACAAAGGTGCGGTTTTGGCTTTGACTATATGTCACTTGCCATAATGTGTGGATATAACCCAAGGACACTTTAATACCCCCATGTTATCAAGCTAGTGACCCAAGCCTTCAAGGTTACCATTTCACACTTCACATTAAGCCATTACAGTTAGTCAATGAACAAACAATCTCCACTGTTTTTGACCAAATCCAAAAATCCAAACAAAAAGCCTCACCATTTTTAAACACTAATGCGAATCATTCGTGGAATGAAAACCCATCCCCGTGTTCGACCCTAGACCTCTTATCTTTGTGATGTCTTGGCAGCCAGTGAGGGAGGAACTTAGGATCTAAATTTGTTGATTAGGATCACCTAAGTAGTGGCAATGATCACATCTCATCAGGTAACACTTCCTTCTCTAATTTTTCCAATCAAGGCCCCATTTCGGACATGAGATGTTTGATCGGGTAGGGTGATCAGGAATCAACAAAATTTGTATCCTAGTTCTGCGTGCGTAGTCCAAGCTGCGATATGGGTCCCAGGGTCAGCTGAGGATCAGGCTCGCTCATGAGAATAGATTATCGATGTTGAAAATGAGTGGGGTTTTGGATTTTTTGGTTTGATCAAGCCGTGAGTGACTGTTCAGCCCCCCGACTAGCATGTGGCACTCTGGTGTAACGCTGGGCTGTAACATGAAGTATTAAAGTAAATAGATTATATCCACGCATTATATTAAAAGTGATATAGTCGAAAGCAAAAGCAAGACGCTTGTTTAGCTATAAGAGCCACAACCACAGAACATACTGTTGAGTCAACACAAATATTCTGTCAAGAATCATTGAGTACAAAACCTAGCAACACTCAGCTAAGCAACAATAATATTTATCCCAGACTATCGTGCATCTGCTCATTCTTAGCGAACACTAAAGCACATGACAAATATTGACGATGACGTGCGTGGCATTAAACCTAGATGAAAGTTGGGAGCCGCAAATGCTGCTGGCTGACCAGCATGAAGGAGACAGCTGCGCAGCTTGAAAACAAGCTAGCAACCCTGCAACTTCAGAATTTATGAGGCTTGTAGCATCCCGCAGTTGTCATCGGAAGAAGCGAAAAATGAATAAGGAGAAAGAAAGAAAGCAAACTAAACCACCAAAATAAAAACACCAATCAATTTTGTGTGTTTACCTAGCACATGGTTTGAAGAATTGGAAACTTTGTCGATTCTATTGATGTTAGATTGATTCCATGCTTCGTTGAGTGAATGATTAGTTGAATTCTTATTGATTTCGACCTTTTTATTCCACCTTTAGCTAACCACACACCGAGCATATTAGGTTTCAATGATAGGCTGAAAAACTGCGCAACCTCCTTTACTTTGCATAACCTACCCTAGTTTCATTGGCCTTTGTAGGTTAGGACCCACGTGGAAGAAAAAGAAAAATAAAAGAAAAGAAAGAAGAAGAAAGAAAAAATAAAAATTGCAAGCGCTTTGCCTTGAAGCAGAGCACGGTCAGAAATTTATATGGTAGCCTTTAAAGCCAGTGCCTAAACCTTCACTTTGGTTGGGAGTCGCCCAGGCTTAGTGTTCGCTATACGGAATTGGATCGTTGGGGTTTAGCGAGTTGTAGGTGCTTAATTCTCGAGTCATTTGAAGTCTGGGGGTGGGAGCACGTAGTGTTTGTGGTCAGTTGATCCTTTTGGCTTGGTGCCTAAACCTTAATTGGTTGGGAGTCATCGGTGGACCAGATTACGGACTTTGGTGAAGTCGAGTTTTAGCAATGCACCCTACCCACCTTGAGAATTTTGGAATAAGAGGTGGGTCTGATCCCATTTGAGTTGGTTAGCATTCTAGGCGTGGTAGTAGCTAGGTTGGGGGGAGAGTCTAGTTTAGCAGTTTATTGTTGAGAGGCGTCAGCGAACACTTAGAATTTGGTGGAAGTTTACGGTTGAGTCATCGAGAAGGAAGCTCTTCTGACACTCAATTTTGTATGGCATTCATTCTCTCGAAATGGTTATTGGACAAGGCTTTGATGATTTTTACTTAGGGTTAGGCATTACTCATTCACAACCTTTTTGATTGCAAAATGGGTCCAGATTTTGAAAAAGTAAGTACATTTAGTATAACGACTTTATGAAAGAGGAACCCAGTAAACCAACGATCATCACAAAATGGGCTTGCACAAAATAACAAAACATAAATACAAAAGCCCACTTCCTTTGCTATTTCTCCCCCAGTGAGCATTTCGATTAATAGAAATGGGGCTCAGATGGAAAATTAGAAATGAGTGTTACCTCCTTGATGAGATGTGATCATTGCTGGATGAGCTTTGCAAGCTTTCCACCGACACCTTATTCACTCCGTTTGGACTTCAAATAAACAAGTTAGGAGAAGAAAAGAGAGGAAAAAAAGTGAAGCGGTTGGAGCATTTTCAAATTACACTTTCATAATAATCTCAAAATGTTCTTTTTCTAGCCATATTTGGATTCTACAGCTCTGCAAAGAACTTTCAGGCGGTACGAGAGCTAAAAAACGAGTTCGGATGAAAAAGTTATGAGCGAAACAAAATTTGGAGGCAAAAGTTGGACCCATAGCGAAAATTTTTGCTATGTCTAATAGCAATTTTTTTTTTTAAAAAAAAAAATCAAATAAAATAATTAATAAATAAAAATAAAATAAAAATAATAAAATTAAAAAAAAATTTTTTTTCTCTTTTTTATTTAAAAATAAATAAATAAATAAATAAATAAATAAAATATATATATATATATATATATATATATATATATATATATATATATATATATATATATATATATATATATATATATATATATATTTTTTTTAATTTTAAAATTTTTTTTGAAATAAAAAAAATATACATATATATAAAAAACAAGCGTTTTTAAGCTTAAATAAAATAATAAAAAATTGGAAACCTTGTGTAATATTTTGTCACATGTGAAAGAATTACAAAACATTCATTATAAACGAGATTTATTTAGCTAGCGAAAATTTCGGTAGCCTAGCGAAATTCCGCAGAAGATAAGCGAGTGAGAAATTCGCTATATGATAAATTCGCTAGCTCGCGATTTCGCCTAGTGTGAAATTTTCAATTACGAATTTTTATTTATGATTAACAGTACTATAACACAACTATACGATTTTCAATCCATGCTTCAAAATTTCTTTTAAAAGCGTAAAATTTAATCTGAGAAAAATTAGGAAAATTTGTAGAAAACCAAAAAATTAATTTAAAAGCGTAAATTAACTAAAAATTAGAAAAATCTAATAAGAAAAATTAAAAATCAAAATAAAATATTATAAGTCAAATAAAACAAAAAATTCCAAACAAAAGTGGGAGGAGCTTAGAAATGTTGAGGTTCGAGTGCTCTAAGTCCAGAACCGGCGAACCGACCAACTATGCCATGCGATGTGTTGCTTGTGTCTTTGATGTAGTGGCGGGGAAGCCACGCTCTGATGGCCACTAATTTCCTGTGTTTGAAGCCTGGCAGTGATGGGCTGACCTTTGTGGTGGGTGCTTCAGGGGTTTTGTGTTGGGATTGGGCTGCAGGCATGATATCTGCAGTCGAGTGGAGAGCTGCGCGTGGGCATTTGTTGGCTTAGGCGTGGCGTGGGGGTTCATTTTCAAGAATTTGTTGAAGGGAGTAGCTTTTTGTGGCTCTTTCCTGCTTCTATACCATTGCTCCTCGATCGACAGAGCGTGATTTCTTCTTAGTTCTCCCCTTGGAAAAACAACATCACATATACAGAGTTCATCGATCCGCCGAGATAATTGATAAAATCCTACATAAGCTCCTGGTGTGGGTACATTTGTTCCTACTCTCTGCCATTATATCGTCAAACACCCGTCTGGATTTTTCTTCCCTCTTGATGAACAAAGGCTCTTAGGCAAACTTTGAAATCTTGATGCAACGTGACTTTTGTTCCGATTTCCCTCTACTTCTTTCTCTTTCTCTCCCTTTCTTGGTTGCGAACACCCTCGAGGATGACAACTTGGAGGATGGCCTTAAACTCATTCCTTCTTGAAGTAAAATCTTTCTTGGGGAAGGATCTGCAGCTGTGCAATTGGTTCCCCTGTTTTTCACGCAACAGGTTTAGACATTTTAGTTCCCAAATTTCTAACTCTAGGTTTAAAGCTTTTGGTGTGCTTTCTTTAGCCCGATACTTGGCGAGGCTTTTAGGTGAAGTGTGCTTTATTTAGATCTGTGATATCCATTAGTTGCTCTTCTGAGCCCACTGGAAGTAGGTTAAGGGTTATGTTTTCAGCTATGGTGCATGTCTGATAAATACTTGGTAATCTTTTTAGGGTTCAGTGGATTCTTATTTTTAGATCATTGAGACTCATTAGTTACCCTTTACGAAACATTGTAGGATGGAAGTCAGAATGGAGTCCTCTTGTAGAACCATAAATGTTAAATAAATGCTTTATCGAAAGGAAAATTATTAGGGTTAGGTTTTGCAATGCCAAATGAAGATCGGTTCGGGAGATGTGCCATGCATCATCCTCCCAAATGCGAGAAATTAACGGGACCTCTCGGTTAACTGAGATCTTAAACTGGTGTGATGCTTGATAGGTTATATTTTACATTTATTTTATTTCTTTTCAGTTTGCAAACCCACCCGACCTTGTTTTTACCCCACACTTAAAATCGAACCAAATTCACCATTTTTTACTTCACTTAAATCATTTTATCTGACCGCATCCCACGATGTTCGATACTGAACCTTTATCTTGCCATTTAGTTTTACTATAGCGTGGGAGGAAAATAGGATAGAAATTTTATTGGATTAGGATGCCTTTTTGTGTAGCGCAGATCAAATGCATTTGTTCTTAGGGATGGTGCCCTAGATGCAGTGAGAAGGCCCAATGAAACACTTGTGATCCTCATCACAAATGCGAGTGAATGCTTTTTTATATTTTCTTGTCATTTTCCTTTTCATTTATAAAAAAAAAAAAAAGCAGTCTTTGCGGGATCTTTTTGTTTTGTGTTTTGTTTTTACCTTTCGCTGCGGGAATCCATTCCCGAGTGGATTAGAAACCTAGAGGCGAGGCTAGCAAAGTCAATCTCCCTCAAGAACTTGGACTGAACTTGAATTGAACCAAATGGAACGCGGAGGAGAGCAATCTGATCAGTACCCTATGGGAGGGAACTCACAGGGGATACGTATCAATGAGGACTATAGGGACCTTTCCTTAGCGATGAGAACAACTTTGTAGAGAGAAATCCAAACCCACCTAGATCCATGAGTGACTATAGAGACAAATGGATGAGTGCACCCTCCTACATGATGCCTCCACAGTATACCTCAACTCCTCAGCCACCTGACCACCACGAGTAATTTCTCAGGTTGAAGCGAGGGCCATTACGGACCTTACGAGCTAGTGGGTGATCTTTCATTGGTAGAGCAAAAGAATTCAATGCCCAATTGAACCAAAAATCCATGCTATAGAACCCCTGAAACAAAGTCGATGGGCTTCAAAGTAAATGGGTGACAATTTGATAGCTGCAATATTCAATTTTCAATGCTTGGCGTGACTTGTTCATCGAGGAAGAAAATCGGGATGGTGCCCAGTGACATAATGGCGGAGGGCGGTGTGAACAACAACCACACACCCGGGGCTTATAGGATTTTGTTGAATTATCTGAAGGATTGGCTGAATCCTCAGATATGTGTGATGTTGTTTTCGAGGAGAACCCCGAAGAAGCATTGCCTTGTTGGCGAGGAGGGCGGTGGGTATAGAAGCCAGAGAGAAGAGCCCTGAAACACCCTTCAACAGAATTCCATGAAAATGGAACCCCCTTTGCCCTTTGTGAAGCCGCAGTGCCCCCGCTCGGTGGCCCCCTCCCGACCCGAGGTGTATATCCATGCACAACTGACCCAGTCTGGCTCACAAACCCTGAAGCACCCACCCTGAGTCCCACCAAATGCTTGCTTGTCTTTGCAAAACATTAGGAAATTAGTAGCCCAGCTGTACAAGCCTCTGCCACTTCACATGAAAACCTTGTAATTCTTTCATTCGTAGCGGTGGTTGGTTCGGTCTTTGGTTCGGATTTGGAGCACACAGAACCTCGGCATTCATCCTCCCCACTTTTTGTTTGAATTTTTCTTGTTTTATTTTAATATATAGTATTTTATTTTGATTTCTTTAATTTTTCTTATTAGATTTTCTCTAATTTTTAGTTAATTTACGTTTTTAAATTAATTTTGCTTTTAAATTTTCTAATTTTCTTGCATTAATTTTTGCGATTTTGTCGCAGGAAATTTTGGCGTGGATTGAAAATCGAGAGGCGGGAGAAATTTCGCGTCATGTGAAAAAGATTCGCAATCTAGCGAAATTTCGCCTAGCTAAGCGAAGTCACCTTATAGCGAAATGTTTGTAGCTTTAAAGCTCTGAGATATTGCACAATGTTTCCAATTTTTTTATTATTTTATTTTAGTTTATTTTATTTTATTTTAATCTTAAAAAAATTTTGTTTTTTTTTATATATATGTATATATATATTTTTTTATTTCAAAAAAATAAAATAAAATAATATATATATATATATATATATATATATATATATATATATATATATATATATATATTTATTTATTTTTAAATATAAAAAAGAGAAAAAAAATTTTTGAAAAAAAATGTTTTTATTTTTATTTTCATTATTTTATTATTTTATTTTTATATTTATTTATTAATTATTTTGTTTGATTTTTAAAAAAAAAAAAATTCAGCTATTAGACATAGCGGTCCCAAACTATAGCGAATTTTCATGATGTCTAAAATTTATTGAAATTTGTGAAATTTCGCCTATGGGTCCCGGCACACCTCCCGAATTTTGTTTCGCTCATGGCTGTTTCATCAGAGACTCCGTTTTAGGCGTTAGGTAGTGCGGATGGAAGCTTAGGAGTGTAGAATCAAATATGGGCAGAAAGAACATTTTGAGATTATTGAAATATAATTTTAAAAATGCTCCAAGCCCCGGTCACTTTTCTTCTCCTAACTTGTTTTATTTGAAGCCCCGAATGGAGTGAATAAGGTGTCGATGGAAGCTTGTGATTTCCTATCCAGCAATGATCACATCTCATCGAAGTGCGCTTATTTTCACAATTTTCAATCAGGCCCCGTTTAGGGCCAGCGAGATGTTTTGGGTTGGGGATAGTTATGAGTGGCTTGTATTATGTTTTGTTATTATTTGTATAAGCCCATTTGTGATGATCGGTGGCTTGTTGGGTTCCCCTTCTATAAAGTTGTTATACTAAACAACTTACTTTTTCAAAATCTGGACCCATTTTGTAATCAAAATTTTGTGTGTTTGTCTTTGTGGTTTGAAAAAATTGTTTTGTCAATTCTATTGGATGTTAGATTGATTCCATGCGCCGTTGAGTGAATGATTAGTTGAATTCTTGTGATTTCAACCTTTTCTTCCTTTAGCTAATACACATAGCACATTAGGTTTGATGATGAAATTTGAAAAAGCTACTTAACCTTCTTTACTTTGCATAACCTACCTAGTTTAGGTGGCCTTTAATAGGTTAAGGACCCTAGTGGAAAAGAAAGAAGAAAAGAAAGAAAAAGCAAAGAAGAAGAAAAGAAAAGAATAAAATTGCAGCGCTTTGTCTTGAAACCGAGCACGGTCAGGGGTATATGGCCAGCAACTAAAGCTGGTGCCTAAGCCTTCCTTTGGTTGGGAGTCGAGCTTAATATTTCTCTACGGGTAGATGGGTGGGGTTTACCAAGTTGTAAGTGCTTAATTCTCGAAGTCATTTGAAGTACGGGGTGAAACCTGTAGAGTTTGTGGTCAGTTGATCCTTTTGGCTTGATGCCATAAACCTAAATTGGTTGGGAGTCATCGGTGGACCCCCGTTACATGGACTTTGGTGAAGTCGAGTTTTTAGCATTGCACCCTAAAACGTAAAAAGAATTGTGGAATAAGAGGTGGGTCCTGATCTATTTAGGTTGGTTAGCATGCTAGGTCGTGGTAGTAGCTAGGTTTGGGGAGAGTGCGGGTTTTAGCGGTTTATTGTTGGCGATAAACAAACACTTATAATTTGGTGGAAGTTTCTGGTTGAGTCATCGAGAAGGAAGCTCTTTTGACACTCAATTTTGTATGGCATTCATTCTCTCGAAATGGTTATTAGACAAGGCTTTGATGATTTTTACTTAGGGTTAGGCATTACTCATTCACAACCTTTTTGAAATACCATTTTTGTGAACATTATTTTGTTATCATTTTGTATGCTCTCTCTCTATTTTCTTCTTGCATTGCTAAGGGACTAGCAATGTGTAGGTTGGGGGGGTGTGATTAGTGCCCAAAAAGTGCTATTTTGAACCCTATTTTTAATAGGTTTTGAGCGCTTTTGTGTACTAGTATTATAATTACTTGCCAATTGACATGTCGGGTCCACTGTGCACTTCTAATTGCATTTCGAAATTTGTTTTTGTAGTTTTGCAGGAATTGGAAGCCAAATTATCGTGTCAATCCAATCATAACCAAAGTCGGGTTGATTTCCATCAATTTCATATGGTCTTATATCAATTTCAACAAGCCGGGAATGAAGAATTTCAAAGCAGGAAGAAAATAGAAGAAAATACCAAGGCTGCGGGATGGGATCACGGGGAAACGGTGGCGATGGAGCGATGGCGCGGGATCCGGTGAGAGCCGCAGTGCATTTCGCTAGCATAGCGAAATTTCGCTAGCTAGCGAAATTCACTGTTCCTAGCGAAATTTTCCATTTTCGCTATCTCTTGTGATTTTCGCTAGCTTAGCGAAATTTCACTAGCTAGCGAAATTTTCGCTATGCTAGCGAAAATTCCCTGCATAGCGAAATTCCTGCCCCTGTGTTTTTTATGTTTGTGATTCAAAACGACCTCGTTTTGATTAATTACCATTTTGTCCCTATTGTAATTACATATTTTAGGCATTTTTGATATTTCACACCTCTTGTATGGCTATATAAGCCAACTTATGACATTTTGTAACCCTAACTTTAATCTTTCAGTACGCAGCAGCTTTTGTTCCTAGTTTCCTCTCTTCTCTATCCTCTTTCTATCCCTTTCTTGGTTGCCAAACACCCTCAAAGGATGACAACTTGGAGGATGAGCGGCTAAAACCATTTCCTTCTTTAAGTAAAAGGCTGCTGGGGGAAGGATCTGCGTTTCTTGGTGGTTCCCACATTTTCTGTGACAAGTTTTTTACATTTTGGTTCCCAATTTCTAACTACATGTTTAAAACTTTTTGGTGTACTTTAACGATACTTGGCAAGCTTTTAGGTTCGATATATTCTTAGCTAGATACAGTATCCATTAGTTACTCTTCCGAGCCCACTTTGGGAAGTAGGTTAAGGGGTTGTATTTTCGTGTAAGTGCATCCTCTTTGATAAATACTTGGTAATCTTTTAGGGTTCAGTGGATTCTTATTTTTAGATCCATTGAGACTCGTGAATTACCCTTTGCAGATCATTGTAGGATGAGTCAGAGATAGATTTTCAGCAAGAACCATAATGTTAAATAAATGCTTTATATCGAAAGAAAAATTATTAAGGTTTAGGTTTTAATGCCAAATAGAATACATTCGGGAGATGACTATATGTCGTGCATAATAAACACATGAGGCTTTAAAGTCCTCTCTTTTGGCTAGAAATCTTGCTCAGATAGCAAGATCACTTGCATCACATCACTTAATGTTTGCCAATTTGGTGCTCGTACTATTGGGGCAGTGGTCAAATGGGACTTCAGCTCTTCCCCAAACAAATTTGGCATCTTTCTCTAGGAGCTTGTACAGGGGTTTAGCAATCTTCGAGAAGTCTTTAATGAATCTTCTATAGAAGCCCGCTTGATTCATGCCACAGTATGGTGATCCGGAATCAACAAAATTCGTGCTACCTAGCGAAATTTCACTAGCCTAACCAAATTTGTGTGAGATAGCGAAATTGGGTATTTTCGCTAGGAACAGTAAATTTCGCTAGATAGCGAAATTTCGCTAGGATTGCGAAATTGCTAAATTTTCGCAATCCTAGGGAAATTTTTGCAATCATAGCGAAAATTCCTGTTTTGTCTACTGCATCCCCACTGCATCCTCCTTCCTTCAAAATCCACTTCACATTCCTTCATTTTTGATGGTTGAAAACATTGTAAATCCTCAGCATTTAGCACATAACTTGTCATCAAACTTGAACATAGTGGGTACGAGTCTGTAAACGCAAAATCACGAAAACAAACTCGAAATTGCATCGAGTGTGGTGCTAAATGGACACACGTATCAATTGGCTTAATTGATATGATTAGTCACAAAGCACTCAAAGCCTATCTTAAATAGGGTTGAAATAGCGCACGAGCATTAATCACTAAGCCGGGTAGAACGCGCTATTAACTTGTGACGCCGGAGCTTTGGAAAGTCACCAACTTCTTTGTCAGGGTCGATTCGGGTGTTCTTGGACTGTAAATCCCGTTGAGTCCAGTTCATCAGGTATGTTTATGGAGGGTCGTCTTGAATCTGGCCCGAAGAGGGGCTCCGAGGCGGAGTAAGGTAAATTTGTCCCGGGTAGGGTGCGATCATGTGTTGTTACCTCGACTTGAGAAGGTCATAACTTCTTCGTCACGGGCGTGTTTTGGTTTTCTTAGACTACATGGAAGCCCGTTGGTCGAGATTCCATCTGTATGCCTATGGGGCATTGGGTACTAGAGCTGGCGGGAGAGGGGCTCCGGTCGAGTAAAGGTGGGAGTACATGCGGGTAGAGATGCCTAGTCATGTCTGACCTCCGACTTAGGAAGGGTCATAACTTCTTCGTCAGAACTTTATTATTTCAGCTGTTATTTGACTGTATGGAAAGTCAATTTAATTCGATATTTCATCCATAAATCTAGGGTATTGGGTGGAATTTGATTTGGAGAAGGCTCGAGGCGAGTCGGATAGGTTGTCTGGGTAGGGCTCGCCTAGTCATGTGTGACCTCGACTTCGGAAGGTCATAGCCTAGCCGTCAGAACTCCGTTTCGGATGTTCTTTGACTCTATGGAAAGCCCATTGAGTCAAGATTGCATCCATCTTCCTGTGGAGGACATTGGCTAATAGAGCAAGTTAGTGATGGCCAGTTAGGTTGGGTGTTATGGTTTGTGTGAATAACATGCAATGTGAATATGACATGTAAATGTATGCTATATGATGTATTAACATGGGTTGTGCATGGAGGAGAATTATATGTATCAATTATATTTATCCATGGTATGTTGATGTTGCTCGTTAATATATATATGCATAACTTATATATTAACATGAATTATTGTGAAAATGGCATAATGCATTTCATATGCACCGAGGCAACCTAGAATAATAGGTGTGAGTGCATGACATGAAAGAAAAAGGAAAATGGTTTTGAAAGGAATTTCAATGGAAGATTTTCCGAAGAATTTCCTTGGAGAGTGGTCCAACAGTTCATCTCGGAGGATGACCCATGACTGTTTCGAAAAATGATCCAGCAATTCGCCTCGGAGGGTAGTCCAATATATTTACCGAAACTCGGTAGTATGTTTTCAAGAACAAAAACCTTTTATTTTGAAAACAGAATTTTCTCACTCTTGGATTAGGCATGCGTGAGGGAGTCAATGAGGGCTCGAGACATGGGAGTGGGTGGGTCACATTCTCATCCATATCATGTAGACATTTGAGTAGGAACATTGATTAGCTTAAAAGTCATCCATTTTCAGTCCATTCTTCGATTGATTTCTATCTAAAGGCCGATTTATGTGTGCGAAGTGTTGAATAACTCACCAAAGAAATTTGCTATACGTGAAATTGAAGAGGGTATTACGATTAAAGGGAGGCGGGTGAAGCGGGGAATGATACGACTAATTTGAAAGATGTTGCAACAGGAGAAATGCACGAGGAAGACTGGACCTGTTGTAGCGTTGCCTTGACAGTGATGAAGAATCACATCAAGGTCGCAACCATGGAGCTCTAGGTCGCGGGCGCAAGGGCGGGGCGGGGGCCGGGGCGGGGTCCGCGGAAGCGAGAGCTCCAGAGCCAGGCCCGAGCTAATGGGTTGTGAAGGGCAAGATGTGATGTCGCCCAGCACATTTTCGGTCGCGGCCAGTTGAGAAACCCGACCGATGTAGACATAGGGTCGCGACATCTAGAAGAGGTATGACATCGACAACGAATCGAGAAGATGTCCTTGGCGTCATTCGGTCGCGACATCGAGTTACAAAGGAAAGAAGGTTGCGGCGTCATTCGGTGAGTAGCGACGCCGGTGCGAATTAGGTCACGGCGTGTTTGTTGTTGGCGACGTGGTTGCAAATTAAGGTCGCGGCGTTCATCCGGTCGTGACATCGATTAAAGGAAAGAATGTCGGCGACATCATTTAAGCGGTCAGCGACGCCGGATCAGTCTTGCAAAGGCAAGTGGCGACCGAATAAAGTTTGCCAGTAGCTAAGATAAGCGAGTCGCGACAAATAAATTGAGGTCAGCGACGGTAACAACGAATGGGCGGATGTCACGAAATCCTGAGTGCATGAGTTAGGGCCCGACTTGAACCTATAAATACCTGTTTGCGCTCTTTCGAAGAAGCGGCTCGGCTTCGAAAAGAGAGATGCAGGTAGGCGAGGCTCTTGTATTTTAATTTCCTTTTCATTATTTTGTTTTTGTTTTAGATTAGATAGTTATTTTGTTCAAATTTGGATACGGACTTTATTTGTTAAGTAGAAGCGGATGATTCTATTTCTTTCAAATTACTACGGAGTGTCTGAATTCGAATGATTTTGGAGTCAGTTTCCGATTTCCGATTCTGATGGTGTTCTTGATCAGCATGCCATTGTAGGGTGTAATCTTGTGATTTAGAAACCCGACTTCCGTTGAATAGACTACATTGTCAGAAATTATCTTTCTGTATAAATTTATTAGAAAATTTATTGAACTATCGATTTGTAAATCGACTTATACCCATAATAAGTTGTCTCATTACTACGATTTCGGAGGCCCTCACAGGTGACACGAAGGCAATCCTGAGATTGATGAACAATTTTTTAAAGGTATCACAGTCGGTAATGGTGATCTAATGAGCTACGTAGATTTAAATCGATAAATCCTCTTCTCACTTGAAATCGAATGAGTTGAATGAGCTTATCCATTTAAACAAGCGGGAGAGGTCACCTCGATTCGAATAATGAAGAATCGATCCCGTGTTACGAGATCTGTCCCGAGGAAAGGATGAAGGCTATTTCCAATTTTGAGGAAGAGAGAAACCATTAAAGTGTAAACCCATGCTATACCTATGTCTTGGGCTTTAGGTTTTGGAATTATATGCTCAGTGCAGTATTGAAAAAGAAAAATACCCCGAACAAGGCAGCCCCAGTTAAAAGTAGTTACATAATCCTTTGTCTTGAAAGAAGCAGGGGAAAGGTAGATGATGAGCAGTGGCGTATGGAAAGATCCATTTGTACTATCATATTCCTTGGACGGAGTTTTCAATATGGTTCATGAAATAAAGTTCCGGTCACGTCTGCGGGAATTGATGTTCCATGATAGTAGTATTTTCAATGTTCCTTTAAAAGATATTTGTTGATCCCGAATTTGTTATTTTGAATTTCAGTTTTAATTCATTTTTGTTATTAATTCACATATCTTAGGCTTATTTACATTTCAAAGGTTTGCAAGGCTGATTCAATTACTGTCGAGTCCGAATAGTATAGAGTTTGAGTAGTCGGGGTAGTTGATTGAGAATTCTTGAGATCTCTGTGGGATCGATATAGGACGAATCAGTTTTACTACTTATTGACACAGCCACTTGCAGCATCTTGGATCAAAACCAGAATGAAAATGATTTACTCTTAAGAAAACCTCTTTTAATCAGTATAATAGATACATAACACAACAAACAAGTTTCATGGCATTATTGTTGCGGATTAGATAATAGTCCTTTGGTGATAACGTCACAAATTTGTCTAGGTGTTTTGATCCATCATCATCATCATACAAAGAGGTGAACAAGTTTTTGGCGCCGTTGCCGAGGATCGAAGGAATTTGGTGAATCAATATTCAGACCAAAAAGCGAAATACTAATTTGGACACCAATTTATAAAAGAAAATGAAAAAAAAAAGAAAAAAAATATGATTCAACGGTAGTTTATCGAAACTCTTGAAATTTTGTAGAGCTTTCATGTTAAATACAATTTTGGTATCACTAACTCCATTTGATCTCGGTATATTATAATTTCGAGAGTTAATTCATACACGAGACGGGGGGCTGAATTAGCCGCCGCTAGACAGATCGAAGAACACTTAGATGGCTAAGAAGGTTAAAGTCTGCGAAATAGCGGAGATGGGCGGACGAAAGATTGGCCAAGGCGATCGACCGAGGGGTCGTAGCAAAAGTACCTCGAAGCGAGACACTATGGAGGACCCACGGAGACGATTATCAGATGAATACTCAGCAGTGAGACAGCCAGCGATAGATGCTAACAATTTTTAGCTCAAGCCATCGCCAGTCCTATGGTTCCAGCGGAACTAATTCACGGTCATCCTCTGAAGATCCCAGCGAACACTTGGGACGGTTCACGAGAATGGCCAATACGGTTAAATTAGATAGTGTGAGACCGAAGTGTGGAAACTGCGATTGTTTCCATTCTCTTTAAGAAATATAAACACGCATCATGGTTTGACTCAACGCCATATGGATGCATTAATACATGGGAGAGAGCTTATGGGCTTACAGGCAGATTCTTTCCTCCGTCCCTCACTTACGAGCAGAAGAGGAAGTGCTACTTTCAAACAAGGGAAGATGAGAGTCACGTACCTTGCTTGGGAGAGATCTGAAGTGAAAAGATGTCCCATGCGCGGGATAGACATGAAGACACAAATGGACATCTTCTACCACTCCACAGATTATACCTCAGGAAATGTATAATAGATGCGACTGCGAAGAATTCGAAGAAGAAGAGAGCGAGAAGAAGCAAGGCAGTGATCGAGGATCTTTCTAGGTGCTTATGAGACCTCGCCCGAATCCTCGAGGAGCAATGAGTAAAGGAAATGGAATGATTGAAATTTGGAGCAAGAGATATGCGCCATGGGGCTAAAAATTTGGATGCATTGATGCATCGGTTGGATAAAGAGATACTCTGCCAGATGAGATAGGAAGCCGAGTGGAAAGAGAAGGAAGAGTAAATAATGCGGCGATAGGCGTTTAGTGAGTGTGTATATAAAATTATGCGGAAAAATATAAAGAGCGCCTGTCATTGTAGTATCGCTTGTCGAGTAATAAGAGTGTACCTAAATGCACGGATATCGATTCACGGGAAAATGGAATGCTAAGTACCAAAATTATAATGCTTCTCTAATATCGAACTAACAATTGTGATAGTAAGCAGAATTTAAACTAAACTAATTATTAAATTTCTAAATCTAACTAATGAAGTTTGCAAGCTAGGGATGCAGAGATGATAAATTCCTAGGGTACTTGGTGCAGTCGGACAATCCTCTTAGATCTAAATAAAAATTATACTCTATTGTTTCATGAAAATGCTTTCCAAGGCAACTCTTGTCTAATTTAATTATAAGCCTCTCTCGAGGTCGAATAACCTACCAACTAACACTAGGTCTTTTGCTTCTCGGCTCAGCCCCCCGAGCATTAGAGATGCTTTAAGATCAAAAGTCTCACCACGCCTCCTAGTACCGATAATTTCTCTGGCTACCGGGCTAATTAGGTTGATTCATCTATGTCTAGTTGACTCCCTTCTCCCTTATCTTGCAAAGAACCACTTACCACATTGAATTAGCCAGAAATCAATGTGTAAATAGAACAAGTATGAATCAATAGGAATTAATTCCACGAGGAAACAATAGAAAACGGAACATTAACAAATAGATATAAAACTGTGTTCAATACCTGACAAAACCCTAGATCTACGAATTTAAAGCATGATAGAGGTTTGATCGTCATAAACTTAGGATAAAACATGAAGAAAGAGGAAGAAGAAACTATAATGATCAAATGATGGTGAGTGCCAGTTTTCTTAACTTAAAATCTCATGATCTTCTCCAAATCTTCAAAAACAGCTCCAACCTCCTCCCTTGGTCCCAAAGTGTGGATTAAAGTCCGCTTCTCTCAAGCCACAGCCACCTCCTTCTCGTCTTTAGTTTGAGCTTAAAAACCCTCCATTATGGAGCTCAAAATGGGCAAAAAATCCACCCAAACGCGACCCCGAACGTCGCGACGTCGTGCAGCAACGTCGTGACGTCGGGATGCTCCGTTTCTGCAACGTCGCGACGTTGGTTCTCAACGTCGCGACATTGCTGCGATCTACTGTTTTGCTCGGCCGGTAAGGCCGTAACTGTCATCAGAACTCCGATTTGGGTGTTCTTGAATGCGGATTGGAAAGCTCTTGAAGTGTAGAATCTATCCATATATGACTTGATGCAATATGGGGCTCATATGATTTATAGAAAACGTCAAAAATACAGTA
Organism: Tetrastigma voinierianum; assembly: GCA_016808115.1. NCBI lineage: Eukaryota > Viridiplantae > Streptophyta > Magnoliopsida > Vitales > Vitaceae > Tetrastigma > Tetrastigma voinierianum. The sequence continues at coordinate 155,880 of JAEQBH010004603.1, read as the reverse complement.
GCCTCTGCTGCTGTAGGTGCTGCAATGTTGCTGATTTTCTTCAAGTTTTGGAACTTGCATAACTTCTTTGTTCGAACTCCGAATTTTGCTCCAATTCTTTGTATCCCTAGAAATTTCTTGAAGTGTAGAATCCATACATATATGGCTTGATGAAATAGGAGCTCATATGATGTACAGAAAATGTCAAAATTCGGTAGCCTCTCCACATTTGCTTTGTAGCAGTTTTTCCACCAATTTTACTGAATTCCACCCAATGGATGACCTGATCATGGGAGTGAACTTTTTAGAGCATTAGGGCACTTATTTAACATAAAAACACAAAGAAACTAACTAAAGCATAGGGATAAAATGAGTATTTAAGATGCTCATCACACCCCAAACTTAAATTCTTGCTTGACCCCAGCGAGGCAAACTAACAAAACAAAAATTGAAAATGACATGAACTAAAAATAATGAGATGAGTATGATAACATGATTTCAAATGGAAGAATCACTATGAACACAATTTAGCAATATTAGCCTTTTCAACCAAAATTTAGGATCCTTAAACTTTTAAACTTTCTAAGGAACATGGCCATGTGAGAATGGTGAGTACAAAACAAATCAACCCCCGAGTCGCGGTGACCTTTCCCAGAAACTAAGTGTAGGTGATAGCATGATCTTCAAGTGTATAGCAAGGTCCTAACACCCCCAAACTTAAGCTCAGCTCACCTATTTGGAAGAAGCTAACTAAAGAAATGATAAGAACGCACCCTTTTATTCATACCAAAATACCTAAAAATTTCCTAAATGCACAAAAAATGAGAGGAGAACTAGTGCGAAGTTTTAGATGAGTGTTCTGTAGCGAGGATCATTGGTGACTCCCCGCGGTTAGTTAAGGGCACCAGGCATTAAATTCCTTCAAACTTCACCCGAACACTCAACCAAACTCAAAGGCCTAAGTTGTGGGAAGGATCCATCTTACATCCCCACAGAGGCGTGAGTCAATGACTCCGGCCGAGTTGGCTTAGGGCGTGGGGCTTTGAAGACCCCTCGGATGTGCCGGGATTCCGGTGGATAATCGAGCATTACAATTCACAAGCCTATTTTTTTGACTTTTTTTTTCTTTTTTTCCTTCTTTTTCACTTTTCTATTGTTTTTCATTTTCTCTTTTTAGTTGGGGCTCGATGGCAATCCCTCTTTTGATTGGGTGTCCGTCACTTAGATGGATTTAGAATCCCCAGAAAGGTTAGTTGAAATCAAGGCAAAAGAGTCTAGGACCAAGGTATACAAGGGGACTTAAAAAGTGTGTGTGTGATAGATTCCTTGATAAATAGCCTTGTAGCCTGATGGAGGTGACTAAGCTAAGTCACACATGCAGGCATAAAGTACCTGATTCGGATCATTTAAAAATCCTATTCCTCTTACACATTCTGGCATTTTTGAATAGTCGTTCAAAATGACCTTCTACTAGCCAACAAGGCATCAAACTCACTCATATGAGACAAAATAAATAAAATAAAGAATGAAAAGCACATGCAACTAACAACCAAACAACTAACTAAAACAGGTAAGGAGATACAAAAGTTGGATTTTGGAAATTTGTTTTTCTTAATGATTTCTTGAATTCACATCACCCCCCAAACTTGAAATGAACATTGTCCTCAATGTGAAACAAAATCAAGAATGGATAATGAGTACTCCCCTGAGGTTGATCAAGTCTTTGGAAGCCGTTCCTAATGAATATAAGTTTCCGTTTTTGAGGCAAAGAGGTGTTAAGAGGGGTTAGACTTTAAGTCCAAATGAAGGGGATGCTTGAATATGGTTTCCTCTTTGGTTCTTTAATACCCAAAATTATTAAACTCGGGTCAAATATTTTAAATTTCCAAAACCAGATTTGAATCCTTCAAAAACCTGAAATTAAAAACTAAACACAGAAAACAAAATCAAGCACGAAAAATTTATTAAAAAACTCAAAATTAACCACGGGAATAGAAAAGAAAATAAAACATTTTAAGCTTGGGCCGCCTCCCAAGGAGCCGCCTCCGTTTCGAGTCCAAATAGACTCCTACCAACTACTTCTGACATGTGGGTTGGTGTTTCGCTTCCATCCTTCTCTAAGAGGCGTTTATAGTTGTGCCCAATCAGCAACTTGAGCACATAGTCTCCACAATCTTATTATTATTTTTGATTTTCTCTATTTTAATTTTTTGTTTACAATGGTTCTCTCAATTCATTGTTGAAGTGAATGCATGACCTATCAACCTCTATGTCAAGGTTTTATTCCATTTTCACTCTCATGCATTGGAACCCAAAGAGTCATTCCGAATAGTCTTCACAACGCCATAATTTGTCTTTTCATGTGATTCGAGAAGTTGGCTCATCTTCCTTCACAACCATATCAAAATTTGTGCATCATTCTTCATCGCTTGAAACTTCTCAAGTTCTTTCATTATCCTTTCGAGGTGATTTCTTCATCATATCTCGCAAGTTTTCTTTCTTCTATATTCACCCAAGAGTAGATGGTGAATCCTCATGTTGTCCTTCAAAGGACATTGCACAGATTCTCTTGTTCTTTCATATTTTGCCACTAGTTCTTCTATACTACTCTCCTCTTCTTTAGTTTGTTCTTTCTCAACCAGTTGAGTATAAGAAGGCCTTTGAGCCATCTCTTCTTCAAGCTCGAATGGTGCAAAGGAATTTGAACATTAGCTCCTTGCCAATTCCATGAATTTTGAACTTGAGATGTCACACATTCAGATGAACTCTTTTCATTTCAATTAATGTCTTAACTTTGTCATTCTCTCATGCGTGAGTTGACGATCTCATTTGGATTAAAAAACTCGAGGCAACCCAACTCGAGAGTAGTCCATTTCATCCATTGATCTTGAAAATTCATAAGTTGTGCCATGGTAAATGCAGCTTCGAGTTCTTTTAATTCATCCATAGCTTCCAGCCTTGATCTTTGGATTTGTGGAGATTTAAGAGTGTTATAGCTTAGATATTCCATGAGGTGTTCGGGTGGTGGCTCCATCCAAATACGACGCTTCTCAAGTACTGGGCACCCATATCGAGCATAATCCATTGGATGCATAAGGTTTCCATAATTGACTTCGCACTCGGGAAGTTGTCACTCTTCTTGATGCTCACGCTTAATCACGCATTCTTAGTTGCCGCTCAAGGTGAGCCAATGCATTTGTCAACTCCGATGATAGGATCCATTGTGATTTTAACCTAAAAATTTATGAAAACAAAGTATCAAAACTCAAAAACCACACAAATATATACATAAAAATGTTTGAAGTATTAAAGAGGCACTTAGTATTGATATTAGCATAAAACACCGATTTTCCCCAACAACGCCAAAAACTTGATAGGCGTTTAGTGAGAGTGTGTATATAAAAATTATGCAGAAAAATATAAAAGAGTTTATTCCGCGCAAGCAGGCCATTAAGTAACAAAGTAAAATTTGGACGGGATATCGATTCACGTGGAAATGGAGATGCTAAGTACCAAAATATAATACTTCTAATATCCAAACTAACAATTGTGATAGTAAAACAGAATTCAAACTAAACTAATTAAATTTCTAAATCTAACTAATGAAGTTTGCAACTAAGGGAGCCAAGAGATGATAAATTCTAGGTATTTAAAAAATGGACAACTCTTAGATTCAAATCAAAATTCTACTTCTATTGTTTCATGAAAATGCTTTCAAGGCAACTCTGTCTAATTTAATTATAAGCCTCTCGAGTCGAATAACCTACCAACTAACACTAGGTCTTTGTTTTTCAGCCAACCCCAAGCATTAGAGATGCTTTAAGATCCAAAGTCTTCACACGCCTCCTAATTACCGATAATTTCTACACTACTGTGCTAATTAGGTTGGATTCATCTATGTCTAGTTCTTTACTCCCTTCTCGCATCTTGCAAAGAACCACTTACCACATTGAGATTAGCCAAATCAATATGTAAATAGAACCAAGTATGAATCAATAGAGGCATTCACAAGAAACAATAGAAACGGAACATTAACAACAGCTATAAAACTCATGTTCAATACACAACCAAAACCCTAGATCTACGAATTTAAAGCATGATAGAGGTTTGATACATCATAAACTTAGGATAAAACATGAGAAAAGAGAAGAAGAAACTATAATGATCAAATGATGGTGAGTCTCTTGATTTTTCTCTTCCACAAATCTCTATGATCTTCTCCCAAATCTTCAAAAACAGCTCCAACCTCCTCTCGGTCCCAAAGTGTGGACAAAGTCCCTTCCCAAGCCCTAGCCGCCTCTTTCTCGTTCCTTCCGGGTTTGAGATTAAAAACCCTCCATTGCGGCCCAAAATGGGCAAAATCCAATTCCAAGACTAACCCTTAACGTCGCGACGCCGGCGGCAGCAACCGCCGACGTCGGATGTTCGCTTCGCAATGTCGCTGACGCTGGTTCTCAACGTCTCGACGTTGCTGCAGTCCCCTGTTTTTGCTCCAACTCAGTAAGGCCATAACTTTGTCATCCGAACCCGATTTGGGTGTTCTTGGTACCGCTGGGAAGCCTTTGAAGTGTAGAATCTATCCATGTATGACTTGATGCAATATGAGCTCATATGTTTTATGGAAACAGTACCACAGTAGCCTCCTGCTGAAGGTGCTGCAATGTTTGCTGATTTTCTTCAAGTTTTGGAACTTGCATAACTTCTTTGTTCGAACTCCAATTTTGGTGTTCTTGGTATCCCTAGAAATTTCTTGAAGTGTAGAATCCATACATATATGGCTTGATGCAATAGGAGCTCATATGATGTCCGAATGTCGTACCAAGAGTTCTCCTATTGCTTTTGTAGAAGCTTTTCCACCAATTTTGCACAATTCCACCAAATGGATGAGACCTGGATCATAGGAGTGAACTTTTAGACATTAGGGCAATTTATTTTTAACATGAAAACACAAGAAAAACTAACTAAAGCATAGGGATAAAATGAGTATTTAAGATACTCATCAGGCGCGCTGAAGTGGTTTCCTATACAGTGGAGGAGGCTAACTATTTGAACGAGCAAATAGCATATCATTTCAAGCCTAACCCCAACCTGCCTACCCATTATACCCCAGCATTAAGGAACCATGAGAATTTCTCTTATGGTGGAGGAGCACAACACCCAAGACATGGGTAAAATTTTTAGCAGGGGTATGCTCCACCAAGGTTCCACATAAACAGGAGAGGGCAGTAAATGAATATCGTGGTCAAAAAGGCTCGCACTCACACCGCACGTCATATCACGGGGAAAATAAAGTCGTTGAACTTCCATGAACAAATGTTTAACTGGAAGCCTTAAATACCAATTCTCAAATTTTCGTGACGACCACCAATGCCTCTCTCTCAAGAACTCCGAGGACACAACAGTAAGTAACCGGCCCCCACCTACAGAATCAAATTAAAGATGCTTTTCCTGAAGACACGAAGAAAATCCAAAAGATCGTACGGCAAGGCAGCTCAAGTGGGAAAGAATTGTGGAGAAGGAAAAGTCGAGAAAGATGAAGGCAACAAGGGAGAAGGAAGCCTAGAAAATGCCGAGTCACTGGAAAAAGAAAGGACGAAGGAGCAGCAACAAGAAGAAGAAAGAAGCGAGAAGAAAGCCCAGAACTCTATGCCTGCAATCCCATTCCCACAGAGACTGCAAAAGTCAAGGATAGAGGAGCAGTTCGCAAGGTTTTTGAAAACTTTCCAGAAGTTGGAGATAAGCATGCCATTCATAGAAGTGGTAACTCAAATGCCACTTTATGCTAAATTCCTGAAGGAAATTTTGAGCAAGAAGAAAAGAATTGCAGAGGAAGGAGTAGTGAATTCCTGATCAAGACTCAAGGTAAAGGATAAAGAAGAATTTACCGTGAGAAGATAGAAAGGAATCTAGAAGTTTCACTCATCCCTTGAACCATTGGAGGTTTTGAATCTAAAAAGGCTCTTGTGACTTAGGCGCAAGTATTAACTTAATGCCATTATCCTGCAAGGAAATTAAGCTCGGGGGAGCTACTCTACCATCGTTACTCTTCAAATGGCATATAGAACAATGGCTAAACCTGAAGGAGTCATTGAAGACGTGCTTGTATAGGTGGGGAAGTTCATTTTTCCTGTCGACTTCATCATCCTGGACATGGAAGAAGATTCACAAGTTTTTCTGCTGCTAGGAAGGCCATTCCTAGCAACTGAAGCTGCTTTAATAGATATGCAGCGAGTTCTCTACTGTGGTCGGAGAAGACAGTGATTACCCCCAAAGTGCTATTTTGAGCCCTATTTTAAATAGGTTTTGAGTGCTTTTTGCGCACTAATCATGACAATTATGCCAATTGAAGTGTTCGGGTTTACTTAGTATCACTTATGCCATTTCGAGGTTATTTTTGGTTGTTTTGCAGGTTTTTGCATACCTTGAGAGTTCAATATCGAGATATGTGCTGAACCATGAAGATTGAACCCGTTTATCAACCATCAAACATATCAAAATTCAATGAAGGAATTGTAACGCCCCAAATACCCCTTGGGACGTCATTACATACTAACAACCATTTACACCATGAGAGCACTAATAAAATCCATAAATGACCAAGTGTCCTTAATTTACTGAAAATTCGGCGCAGTCTCCCTGCTCGGGAAGCTCTACCCAAAACACAACCCGTAAGGACATAATACATCACCCACATTGGGCCCATTTATCCATCAAATATTTACAATATTATCCCCAAAAGATTTCTATTCACATTATGAAATACCCACAATAACCTTCTAAAAGACTAAGCCAAGCCAGGGCCACAATAACAAAAGAATATGCCAAACAATGGCATTTACATATCCAAAGAATTAAACAAGTGATAACGTTAAATGAATAACAAAATACTAGACTTACATGATTTCAAATAATTTCTCTCTAGTTCAGTACAAATAAACCGATAGCTCTACATGTTCTCCTAATCTCAGATTCTCAGGGGCCTCCCATGCGCTGGTTCACCCTACCACCTCCTCAAAAAAACTGAAAAGATGCAAGTGTGGTGTGAGCACGAAGCTCAGAGGGAAAATCCTCCCAAACTCCAACAAGGTTTAGAAAATATGAAAACAATGGGTCTCATTTTTTTATAACATATCATAGATGTACCATTTTAATGAAAACTAGGACATTGTAAATAGATCTCAAGTTTATATGAAAACACTTAAGTAAATGTACACTCAAGCAACGCGTAAACAAATGATAAACATTTTCACCCCATACCATTTCCAACCGTTCTCTTTTGTTTCTCAAACATCCTTACAATAAACTCCTCATTCATCATAGTAAGAGCCAAGCATCCTTATAATAAACTCCCTCATTCATCATAGTAGTGTTTCAAGCATCCTTATATAAACTCCTCATTCATCATAGTAAATAAGCCAAGCATCTCATAATAAACTCCTCATTCATCATAGTAGTGTTTCGCTAATTTATGAACTTGAGTATAAGTATGGGATGAGCATGCTTATACAACCTCTCATAATATCGGCAGTGGTTTCTCAAGCATCCTTATAAGGAACCCCGAGTATAAGTTTCAGGATGAGCATGCGTATAAGCAACCTCTCATATATCAAAGTAGGTTTTTCTCAAGCATGCTTATAAGCAACTCCTTGAGTATAAAGTATAGGATGAGCATGCGTATGAGCAACCTCTCTCATATACCAAAGTAGGTTTTCTCAAGCATGCTTATAAGCAACCTCGGTATAAGTATAGGATGAGCATGTATAAGCAACCTCATATATCAAAATAGGTTTTCTCAAGCATGCTTATAAGCAACCTCTTGAGTATAAGCATAGGATGAGCATGCGTATAAGCAACCTCTCATATATCAAAGTATAACAATCCCTGTGTTATAAAATAATCTCCTATAATATGTAATAATCCCCATGTTGTGTAAAAACTCATGTTATGTAAAATCCCCCACGTTATGTAAAAATCCCCCATACTGGTAATAAGTTCATAGGTTATGTAAAATCTCCTTATATTATATAGAACCTCTATAAAGAAAACCATTCTCGAGGAGTCAACCGCAAAGGATCACCCCAGTAGAATCCCCCATACTATATAAAAATCCCCATGTTATGTGGGCAAGAAAAACTCTGCAATATACTCATAATCCCCATGTTATGTGTAAAACTCTATATTATGTAATAAGTTCATAGGTTATGTAAACACCATATTATAGAAATCCCCATAAAGAAACTATCCCAGAGCTCTGAATCGGCAGCTGATCACCCCTAGTAGAATCCCCCATACTATATAAAAACCCCCATGTTATGTAAGAAAAATCCCCTTAATATATCATAATCCCCATGTTATGTGAAAATCCCCATAATATAATAATCCCCCATGTTATGTAAAACTCCCATATTATGTAATAAGTTCATAGGTTGTAAAACTCCATATTATATAGAAATCTCCATAAAGAAAATCATTCCTGAAAGAGTCTTAATCCGGCAAAAGGATCCCACAGAATCCCCCCCATACTATATAAAAATCCCCATGTTATGCAAAACCCTCATAATATATCATAATCTCCCTCCATGTTATGGAAACTTCATAATATATAAGAATCCCTGCGTGGAGAATCATTTTCGAGTGAGTCGGAATCTGGTCCGAGTGAGTCGGAATCTGGTCCGAGTGAGTCGGAATCTAAGAGCGCACCATATAGAAGAATCCCCCATACTATGTGTTATCCCCACTGATTCCTCAATCACCATACTAAAAATTCTAGTTTACCAACCAACAATTTCACTACCAATCTTTCCATATTTCAATTTTACTGAAAACTTTAAGAATCCACAAATCAATCTCATAAAACCCTTCAAGAAATAGTTATACAAGAGATCATACCCATGGCTTTAATTGCCATACAAATCACTAGAGTTAGAAATCGATCCCCAAAGAACACATTTAAGAACAAATTCCTCATTCTACGCACAAAGAGAGAATGGTTTCGTGACATCTTAAAATAGATTTATAAATTTCCAAACGACATACACACATCTCTAAAGCCTCAATGTAAGTGAACGTGAGAAACCCCTACCCAATCCTTTTACATGGAGATCTAAGCTTTGTATCACATTTGCCCTTAAATCTCTCTAGATCGCCTTCCTTCCTTCTTCTCCAACGATCCCTAGGGCTTCAAGAGGTGGTAAAGGTGCATGGAGAATCTGAGGAAGAGAAGAAAGCCTGGGTTTTAATCCAGCTGCCCCGAAAATCACTGCTCAGGTTATTTTTGGTTTTTCTTCAAAATTGCGCTTTGCCACTACACCATCAAATTCACTATAGGTCACTTCTAAGGTTTTTCGACGCTCCGCATTCATTTTTAATGTTATTTTAACTCTAAACCTTTTTTCTAGGATTTCATATAACCATTTTTATATTTATTATTCTTATTTTCGCTTAAGAGTAAACCACTGACGATAATTGATATTTAGGACATGTGGGGGTTTGGTTGTGGAACAATGCAAAGGAGAAGAAAATAGATGCAAGGAAGATGCAAGGTGCAAGAAGTTGAAGGAATATGCAAAACCCAGTGAAATTTTCACAACAAGGGTACTTCACTGGATTGCGAATTTCAGAATCATAATGTAGTACTATAATCCTAGCTTAAATTTTAGAAATTTCGCTAGGCTTTCACCCTCGCGAATCATCGTGCCTAGCTAAATTATACAGGCTATCTCTAAAAACATTTCGCTTAGGCTAGCTGAATTCATTAGCTAACAACTGGCAAAGGCATAGCAAAATTCCTCCGATTTCTCGCATCGCAGCACTTCGTCACCTAGCTAAATTCGCATCAGCGAAATTGTTCTACATAGCCGGTCCCCGCTTGTCATCTTTGTGCACCACTGCTGAACCACTCATTTTGGTGCACACCTCCCTCTCATTCCCTTGTAATAGCCAAATGTTAGGCTTTCGTATTTTCACACATCAGGCGGCCTATAAGAAGACTCACCCCCCCCCTCCCTTACTCTTTGTGGTAAACTAAAAAAAGGAGGAGACTGAAGAACTTTTGGCAAAATTTCATTTTATGTAAATTTCTTCGCAGCCTTTAGTTAGGGTTTGCTTCAGCCTCTCCTCTTCATTTTCTGTGCCGCAAACACCTCTTACGAGGATGACAACTCGTGAGATGCACTGCTTCCTCATCTTGAAGAGGAAGGTAGCTAGCCTGGCAAAGGCCAAAGGTCCATGTGTTTAATGGCATTGTGCATCGTATTTATGGCTCCCATATTCTCAAACTGAATAATATCATTTAATGTCATTACTTGATAATACTACAATGCTTTAGCTGGCCAAAGGCATACTTATTGCTAGATACCGTGGTCTTTGTATTACCTTTACGAGCCACCTAAATGAGGTTGGATGTTAGGCTTCAAACTCAAAGGGGTCAGATGCATGTTACTTATGTTGACCTCAAATAGAGTGGTTTAGTGTTGGTTTCATAGCTGAACAAAGATCAAGTTATGGCTGACTATAGGTTGCTTGTCATAATGCGCAGGATAAAACCCGAGATTTGTTTGCCTAATGATATCGTTAGTGACCTAAATCTTCAAATGTTACCTTTTCACACTCCATTTACGCTGAACCAAGATCCAAACTATCACACCTTCGCTTTTGAAACAAATCCAAAAATCCAAATAAAAAAGTTTTCACCTTTTTCAACACCGATGCAAATCATTCCTAGATGAAAACCCATCCCCGTGTTCTCGACCCAGACCACTATGCCGCAGTTAGGCCATCACTTAGTGAGGAATATAGGAAACAAATTTAGTTGATTCCCGCCACCCTACCAGGCACGAATCAATGACGCCGTCACGGGATGGTGCCAAACTACTAATGATGGAGTTAAAGTGTACAGGATCAACATCACAAGTTGAGGTGACCTTTTTAACTCTTTAACTCAATTTAAAATCGCAAGTTTTCATAACTTAAATAACTTCAATCGCTTGTTTTTCATAATGCTTAGTTTTATTTTTGCTAACTCCTAATCGCTGCTTTATTGTGTTTTTGTTCTAAATTGTGTAAATGTGTGTTTATGCACCAGTGGGATATAACACTGTAGATTGCATAGAATCGCACAATAAATTGACCAAGGCAAGTAGTTTGTACACACTGATACCATGGATCCACTACCTGAGGAACAACAAAGTCAGCCAGGAACCCCAATGAATCCAACTGCGTATAGAACCATGAGGGATCACATCCACCCTCCTAGAGTTAGTGCCCCTTCCTGCATCATACCTCCTGTTGAAGATGTAGCAAGGAGGCCCACAATCTCATCCCCACATATCATGAGAAGGAAAATGAAAATCCATACACTCATATCGTGGATTTTTGAGGAGGTCCGGCACAACCTTTAAGGAAGGTATGATGGGACATGGATTTGCTTGCCGAAAGTATTTCCATTGGACCCTAAAGGACAAGGCCAAGATTGCTCACCCCACTGAGGCCTAGAACCATTAGAAATTGAGCCGAATCAAGTAGTTCGACTCCTGAAGAAGTTCTTCAACAATATAAGACCAACAATTTGAAGAGACAAATTTACACCTTTGCAGCTCAAGATGGTGAGAGATTTTATCAGTGTTGGGAGAGATTTATGGAAACTATCAGTGCATGCCCACACCACGGGTTTGATACATGGATGCTTGTAAACCACTTTTATGGTGGTATGTCTCCGCCTTGAAGCAGCTTTTGGAAACCATGTGTGGAGGAGACTTTCTAAGTAAGCATCTTGACGAAGCCATGGATTTTTTAAATTATGTGGCTGAAACTTCTAAGGGTTGGGATGAGCCAAACCCTAGAGAAATGGAAAGATTGAGACCCTCAGTCAACCCAAGAGGTGGGATGTATGCCCTGTTAGAGGATTTGGAAATGAAAGCTAGAATTTCCACATTAGCTAGGAAGGTAGAGGAGCTTGAAGGTAACCAGTTCCTACGAAGTGCAGCAAAGGATCGAAAATCCCGCACAATCCAATCCTGCACCAATTTCCAATCCTCAGACATCCAAAGAATTGTCCTATGGCTCCTTCAATGAAGGATTTGATGTCAGAATGTGCAAATACTGTAGGACAATACAAGCCACAACAACCCAATGCTCCATATGGTAACACCTACAACTCCAATTTGAGAAATCACCCTAACCTCTCCTGGAAACCCACTCCCCCTGCCTATGTACCCCCAAGTGCCAAACCACAATTTGGGTCCACCTCTCAACCACAACCACCACCCTCCTCTTCTCCTGTGGAACAAGCCATTTTGAATTTGAGTAAGGTGGTAGGCAACTTTGTTGAGGAGCAAAAAGGAATTAATGTGCAACTGGCACAAAGGATTGATACTGTTGAGAATACACTGAACAAGAGAATAGATGGGCTTGAGAGCAATCTAAATCAGAAAATTGATAACCTACAGTATTCAATCACTAAGATCAACGAGTTGCTGGAAGTACAAGAAAGAGGGAGATTTCCTTCACAAACATTGCCAAACCCTAAGGGAATTCATGAGGTAGGGTCATCCAACAATACAGGAATGGATGAAGTTAAGGCAATAATCACCCTGAGAAGTGGAAAAGAGGTTGATCAGCCCATACCAAAGCCTGTTCAAGAATCCAAGAAGGGAGAAGAATTGCAGTCTGAGCATATTCTCCTGAAGGAGGACTCAATGAAATACAGCATGCCACCCCCATTTCCACAAGCACTTAAAGGCAAGAAGAAGGCTTCTCAGCAGGCAGGTATCTTAGAAGTCCTAAGGCAGGTAAAGGTCAACATACCTCTTTTGGACATCATCAAACAAGTCCCTGCCTATGCAAAATTTTTGAAAGATCTTTACACAATCAAGAAGGGATTAGGCATTAAGAAAAAGGCATTTCTAACTGAACAAGTCAGTGCCATAATGCAAAGCAGGAACCCAGTTAAATACAAGGATCCGTGATCTCCCACAATTTCGCTAATATTGGTGGGAATTGCATAATAAATCATTACTTGATTTGTGACAAGGTGAACCTACCGCCGTATTCTCAGGTACAAGTAGTTAGGCTCAGTGAACTTAAACCTACCAACATCATACTATCATCAGTCGATAGATCGCTGAAAACTCCTAAGGGATAAATTTCTGAAGATGTCTTGGTGAAAATAGACAAATTTACTATCCAAAGATTTTGTAGTGCTCGACACTCCAGCCACCTGCAATGAACCCAATCACAGAGCTCACGATCCAGTAAATATCTCATTCTAGCCATCGCCACGCAATCACTGCTCTAATGGAGTCATGCAACTTACATTTGGCAACATGACCTCGAACCAAACATGCTATCTCCATTTGAACAACAAACACCAGCTTCCCGTAAGATGAAATTCAAATGATCGATGAAGTCAGCTCAACTGGTCGCATGCAGAAGCTAAGTGTCCGTGAAACTGCGTGAAACGACCAACCAGGGTGTAGCAAGTGTGTTGGAATTGCCTTCAGAGCCCACTGTAGGGAAATTGCTCAATTCACCATTAATCAGTGAGAACCAAATCACCAATGGGAAGTCCAACACCATGGAGTCAGCTCAAGCCACTGTAGGGTTTGAGGAGATCATCCTCTTTGACCCTCCTTGAGTAAATTTTTGATATTGAATCGTTCGTGTTCCCAAACCAAATTGGAAGTCTGTCAATTTTTATTTTTGTTTTAATTCTAGTTAATTTCAATAATTTCGTTTATTTTTAGAAAGTTTCTTAAATTAGCAGTTTTCCACATTTAGTAACTTCTCAGAATATAATATAGTATCTTTATATTAATTTTTTTTATTATAATATCATATATTAATTTTTATTATAATAATTTTTTATTTCTTATATGATTAATAGTTAAACTAAAAATTTTGAAATGTAGGTGGTGATGCAGGCTAAGCTCAAATTCGCTGTAATAGCGAAAATTAGAGGGAAAAGACCCTTCGGCTTCCGTTTAAGGCTTATAAAAGAGGGGAGGGGGCTGGCCATTCCATCACTTCGTATTCACCCTCCCCAGTCTTTTCCTGAGCCACCTTTGCCGCAACCCTGAGCCGCTCTGGGTCACCGTCGCAGCCCAGCCCGCCCGTTTCATCGCACCGCCGAGTCGTCATCGCGCCACACCGCGCCCGCAGCCCGTGCCTCTGGCTCAGCTCTTTCTTTCCTTGCCCCGCTATACCGCCGGGCCCACTCCATCGTGAGCCTGGATCGAGCTACTCGCCACGCGAAGCCCCGGCGTTCGCAGCCAGCCGGGCCGCCGCCGCTGTACTCTCGAGCCGGCTACCACTAGCCATCACTAAACGTTCATCGAGACCGCACACGCTCCCCCAGCACCCAGTGCCGCCGCCCTCACAAGACTCATCCAGCTGGGCTCCCGGGTCCGCCGCTGAGCCCCGCATCAGCCGGCGCACCGGTTTTATTTTCATCACAGAGCTCCTATTCCAAAGTTTTATTCGATTACGCTATGGTGCGTGCATTCAGAGGTGGGTCCCGCCTTCAGCCACGGGTCGATTTAGCATACCGTGAGCGAGGAGCAGCCTCGCTTCCTCGCCCATCCCGGCCCCAAGACAGCCTCCAGCCCCCCGAGGCGCCCTCGAGGAGCCTGTGGATTTCAGGACGATATCGACTGGATGGGATCCCCGCCCCGCCACCCGTACCAAATTAAGATCTAGAGGGCCCGGCCCTCCAAGCGGGCCCGCACATCAGGCCCAGGTGAGTCATCCTCATCCAGGCCTCAGCCATCGCCAGCCACATCCGCAGCGGAGACTACATCTTCACCTCAGTTGTCACCTGCTTCCAGGATTAGAGGTCAGCTGCTTCGTCTGGGAACCTCATCCTCGGAATGTACGGCCCACCGCAGAGTTCACTCGAGTCGCATCACGATGTCCCCGCATTGACGGCTTCGATCCGGTCCAGGATTCCACGGCGCTGACTGAGCACTACCGCTGTCGCCGCTCATGAGGTCGAGGCAAGATACACCCCGGGTGGTCTACAGCTTCACATTCATGACATCCCGGAGCAACGAGCCCACTGAGCTTCATTCTATCGACGATCGCTCAGAGGCTCGTAGCCGCAGACATTTCAAGAGCCTTGGGGGCCCGTATATACCGCCGGCCAATTCAGAGGGTTATCGAGCTTGGGCCCACCCACCTCAGCGGGAGATGGTTCGCATACTGGCCCGAGACATCACAACCCCTCCGGGCTGTCTTCAGAGGCACGCCGATGCCGGGGCCGACGATCACCACGAGGACCACTCTATTCCCACTACATTATGTAATGAGGGGGCCATTCGAGGCTTCACGGATATGAGGGATATCGTTTAGTCCTCCAGTCGGGTGATGACCTCCCTTTTACATTTCGAGGATAAGGTCCACGGGCGGCCTTCCAGCTTTGAGCCGAGTCTTCCACCGGCTGCTGTCGACCACTGGCGCCGCCAGTCCTCGAGCATATGGGTTTCTCGGAGGAGCCCAGGATAGAGATGAGGGTTAGATGCCCTCAGGTCCTGTCGATGGAGAGAGCGATGGTCATGCCCGTATCATTTATACTCCATCAGCAGGACCGGGAGGAGGTTCCAGTTCCAGAGGCCGAGCATTCTCACAGAGACGATAGTCATGCCCCTGAGCCCGAGGTACGAGGAGTCCAAACAGATATGTCCCTCCATCTCCTCCTCCACATGCTACATCCACGGCTGCAGCCGACACTCCTGGCCCATCATATACATCACATCATTCGCCGGAGTAATGCTCATGCCACCGAGAGATACTGGTGCGATGGATGCTATTTGTTTCTTACCGCTACTCCAAAGACAAGACCGTGAGGTTGGCTCATCAATACTCCATGCTGCACAGGATCATGACACATTTGGGTATTCAAGATGTACTGCATCGTAGAGATGAGCCAAGGAAGAAGAAGAAGATCTTTGATGTATTACTAAAGAAAGAAGCAGTTAGCCATAGATCCACCACCACCACAAAGAAACAGGTGGTTAAAGTTTTTTATGATTTTGTATAGTTGCTTCACTTTATCAATCGCTACTAATTTTGATTAGGATTTATGTATTAGCCATAGTAGGCAAAGTGATACTTTATGCTTAGCTTTGTATTCATGTACTCAGCTATTTTGGCTATAACAAAGCTATTCAAGATATATACGACTGCATACCATGTTTCGTACCTTCACCATGTGTAATCTTATTTTCAATTGAATAAATTGAATTGCTTCAATTGGACAATTGAATTGCCTTTAATTGAAAAATGGAAACCTTGCATGTTGCCTTAATGTTAGAACAAATTCATGTTTGAAAAACACTTTTGGTCGGGTCAGTTCCAAAGATGCTCAACTTGAAATTTTCCTCGGAAGCTAATTCACACACTGCACACCAAATTGTGTCAATAGGCTATGAATTTGTAAACCTCCTTTCACTTTGCAAAGCCGACCTTAGGTTTGTTGGTAACCTAGGATAGGTTTGTGTTACCCATATATGAAGACCAATATAGTCTTCCAAAAAGAAAAAGAAAATGCAAAAAGAAAAAGAAAAAGAAAAAGAAAAGAAGAAAAAGAAAATAAAGTCATGACACTTTGCCTTGAAGCCTGAACACGGTCCGAGGGGTATATGGAGAAAGCTCTTTAGCCCGATGCCCTAAGCCTTAATTGGCTGGGAGTCATCGATTTAGTGTTCGTAGTACGTGGATAGTAGAGTTTGAATCACAGGTAAGATTGATTTTCAGTCATTCTGAGTCCTGTGGTGAAGCCTCTCGTGGTGCTAGTGGTCAGTGATCCTTTTGGCTTGATGCCCTAAACCTTAATTGGTTGGGAGTCATCGGTGGACCCCTATTACACGGACTTTGGTCAAGTCGGATTTTAAGCATTGCACCCTACAATGTAGTTGAGTAAAGAAAGAAGAGTGTAACTATCCCTATCTAGGTTGTTCAACACTTAATGGGTTATGCCAAGAGCTAGGTCAGAGAGGGGACAACTTTGCAATTTATTGGCTTGATCTGGTTACATAAAGAATCATTAGACTTTAGTGAAAATTCAAGTTGAGAACCATGGATCCAATACTGACCTATAAATTGTTCTTGTATGGTTTTGATTCTTTCATATCGGTTTTCAAACTTGGTGTCAATTTTTCATTTTAAAGGTAGTGTTTATATGTACATACACCTTTTTGAATCATAAACTTTCTGAAAATCACCGTGATGTATATCCTTTTTAGTTTTAGCATTGCTAAGGGACTAGCAACGCCGTTAGTGGATTAGGTCCTCAAAAAGTGCTATTTGAAATTCTATTTTAAATAGGTTTTGAGTGCTTTTACATCTTAATCATGATGACAATTATGCCAATTGAAGTGTTCGGGTTTACTTAGTATCACTTATGTCATTTCGAGGTTATTTTTGGTTGTTTTGCAGGTTTTAGCATACCTTGAGAGTTCAATATCGAGATATGTGCTAAACCATGAAGATTGAACCCGCGATCCAGCATCAAACATATCAAAAATTCAATGAAGGAATGAAGGCAAAGGAGAAGAAAATTGACAAAGGAAGACTGAAGCAGTAAAGCAGTTGAAGAATATGCAAACCCAGGAAATTTTTATGATTGCGGGGCTCATTCGGGATTGCTTAAAATTTCACAATCATAGCTTGTGGCCTTCAGCAATCCTTAGCTTAAATCGAGAAATTTCGCAAAGATACCCTCGCTAATCACTGTGCCTAGCTTAAATTATACATTTTCGCTTATCTCTAAAAAACATTGCTAGGGTTAGCGAAATTTCGCTAGCTAGCGAAATTACAGACAGCAAAATTCCCTCCGATTACTATTCGTGCAATTTCGCCATCTAGCCAAATTTTCGCTACATAACAAATCACTCGCATACGAAACCTCCCATTTTGTCATCTTGTGTAATTAATGCCAACCGACTTCATTTTGGTGTATTACCCCTTGTCCTTGTAATAGCCAAAATGTTAGCCATCTTGTATTTTCATACATTGCGGCCTATATATCCCCCCATTTCAGAACTAGGTGCCAGGAGACTCACAATTCCGCAAAATTTCATTTGCGTAACATCTTCGCAAATATGAGTTTGCTTTTCTCGTCTCTCTCCTCTTCTCTCATTCATAGGCTACCAAACACCCCAATTGAGGATGACAACTCAAGAGATGCTCGGGCTAAGCCTCTTATCTTGAAGCAGAAGGTAGCTAAATTTGGTTACAAGGCCAGTAGTTGTCCTCATGTGTTTAATGGTGCCACAGTAATCGTATTTATGGCTCCCATCTTCTCAAACTAGGGTTGAATATCATTTAATGTCATTACTTTGGCCAATACTTACTATGCTTTAAGATACAAAGGCATACTATTGCTAGATGTACTGTGGGTTCTTTAGATGGCCTTACGAGCCACCGAAATGAGGTCGATGTCAGGCTTCAAACGAAGGGGTCAGATGCATGTTACTTGTGTTGACTCCAAATAGAGTGGTTTTTAGGTTAGGTTTGCTAGTTAAACAAAGATCCGTTATGGCTTGGACTATAGGTTGCTTGTCATATCGCAGGATAAAACCCGAGGACAATTGTTTGCCCTATGTTATCAAGTTAGTGACTTAAATCTTCAAAGCTACCTTTTCACACTCCATTTTCGCTACAAGACCAAGATCCAAACTATCAACTGCTTTTGAAACAAACTAAAATCCAAATAAAAAGCTTCACCTTTTTCAACATTGATGCAAATCATTCCTAGAATGAAAACCCATCCTCGTGTTCGACCCTAGACCACTATGCTGCAGTAGCTTGACTACGGTAGTAGGAGGAATATAGGAAACAAATTTAGTTGATTCCGCTCACCCTACCGTGGCACGAATCAAGCAGATGACTTCAATCTACTCCAAAGTTTGAAGAATTTAGACACAAATAGGGAAGATTACAAGTTAGTAGATGATGTCTATCTCAACAACTCTGATTGTTATTATGATTGTAATGCTCAACTTCCTAATGATGAAAATGAGATGAATTTCCAGATCTTGAAGGTAAGCACTCGATTTTTCCAATACGGGCTCACTCTACCGAAAAGGTGTTGAGTCTTGAAATAAAACAACATGGAAAATAGAGACAATAATGAAGAGAAGGAATTTCAAAGAAGAGACCAAATATGGTATGGGCTAGTTTTAAAAGAAATAAGTTGTCATCTGAAGTATGCTTACTTGGAGCCACCAAAGAGTAAGCCAATGATTATCTCTACTAGACTCAGTGATGTTGAAGAACTGAAGCTGCTAAGAATTTTGAAGAATTATCAGGAGTCAATTGCTTGGTCTATAGATGAATTATAGGGTATCAGTCCGTCAATATGCATGCACAAAATATTGCTGGAGGAAATGCAAACCATCTCGTCGAACATCAAAGAGCATCAACCACCATGAAATAAGCAGTCGAAAGGAAGTGCTCAAAATGGTTGAATGTCGGTTTTATATATAATCTCGCATACCCTCTTGCTAGCCTAAACATGGTTCCAAAGAAAGGAGGGTTCACTGTGATCCGAAATGAAAAAAAATGAGTTAATTCCAACAAGAACAAAGGACAGACGGAGAGTATGTATCGACATGTGAGTCGAACACAAAGAACCGTAAAGGATCATTTCTTGCCCTTCATTGATCGTATGTTGGCCAAAGAAGGTTAGCAGGACATCCTCATTTTTGTTTCCTAGATGGATATTCCGGCTATAACCAGATTGCCATTGCACCTGAGGACCAAGAGAAAACCACATTCACATGTCCTTATGGCACCTTTGCCTTCAAAAGGATGCCATTTGGGTTATGCAATGCTCCTGCTACTTTTCAGAGGTGTAAGATGTCTATGTTCTCAGATTTGGTTGAGGAGGTTATGGAGATTTTTATGGATGACTTCACAAAGATATGGATCCATGAGCATTGTCTAAACAACCCGAAACAAGGTTTTCAAAGACGCGATAAACAATAGCCTTAAATCGAAAGCTACTTCATGGTAACAGCATGCGTTGTTCTTGGTCATAAATGGTGCTACAGACTAGAAGTGCACCAATCAAAGTTTTCGATTATCAAGACTCTTGCACCACCCACAACAGTAAAAGGGATAAGGAGTTTCTTGGGGCATGCTGGATTCTATAGGAGATTCATCAAAGACTTCTCAAAAATAGCTAAACCATTATGTAGATTACTGGAGAAAGACACAAAGTTTAGTTTTGATGACTCCCGCAGGCACCAAGAAATCAAGATCAGACAGTTCAAGCACCGATCACATTTCGCACCGTAATGGGATCGTGATTCGAACAATGTGATGCCGTTGATTTCCTTGCAATGGAGTCAGACGGGGCAAAGAAAAGAAAAGATATTCGTGAGCCATATAATATGCTAGCGTAACTCTTCTTAATGAAGCCCAAGAAAACTATTCAACTAACAAAAGAGATGCTAGCCATAGTTTTTCTTGTGAGAAATTGTGTCATACGCTTGGGATCCATGTTATCATTCACACTGACCATGTAGCGATCAAATATCTAATGTCGAAAAAGGAAGCCAAACCAAGACGGATAAGGTGGGTGTTGTGACGCCCCAAACCCGGGGGTCCGTTGACTACCCGTCAACCCGCGGAATACAAGTGGAGGTCGGGTTACCCGACGCCACTTTTATAAAATCTGTAGCCCTTTTGCATCAGGATCTCTACTAAATGAAACACTGCATGAAACCTGTCCTGGGCAAATTCAACATAATCACAATGATACAAATAGAGCAAAAACGGCCTCTAGGGCCCATACTAAATCTATCCAACATACCATAACTATTATATCCAATAGTTAAGTATGAGTTCAAATGTTTACTTATATAACATATATTAAAATACACGAATTTTAATACATGTAAATAGTTGCGGATTCATAAGAGGCGTCATCGTATCGCCGGAAGGAGGACCCAATTTTTTTTTTAAATTAAGATTAAACGATGTTGTTTTGGTCCTAATTGAAAGAAAAAAGAAATAAATAGAGCCCGCCCCCTCCCTACTGCATTGATTCACTTTCATTTTGTGAAGCTAATAAAATTTCAATTGTTAATATGGAAGACATAGTATCAAGACTAGTTCAAATGAAGAGGGATGGACAAACGGTCATAAACTATCATCATTACCGAGTGGAAATATTTTATGAGGTATACCCAAAAAACTATGACTTTATTTATTTCTTTTTAAATAAAGCTGTCTCAATATTTAATTTAATTACTATTAATATTTTGTTAGGTTATTGATTCAATTATACAAGAGATGAATCATCAAGCCTAAGCAAGCACCTGATTTATTTGATTGCATTGCATGTCTTGATCAAAAGAATGAATTTAATTTTGATATGGATAAGTTTCGCAGACTACCGATCTTTATCCAAAGAGGACTTTCACAAGTACTGGGCGCACATTTCTTTCTTAGGAACTTCAATCTTTTCTTAGTGATATGAGAATAGATGGTCGGTTCTTTAATGTGGAAGATTTAGGAAGTCTAGCAAAGAAGATGAAAGAAACTATGGTGTCACAGAGTTTTTCTCCGATGGTTTATTGTTTAGTCAATTGATATTACTTCTACCCGTCATGATAAATATCTCGTTGAAAGAGTATTTTTCGCTACAAAGCCGTGGAAAACTGATTTGCGTAAATAGAATGAGGTGAATGGTTAAACAGATAATTTAGTTGTATATGAATAGAAAATGAGATATTTGATCTTATTGACAACGAACACATTTGAATCGCTTTCGTAAAATATGGATAGTCGTAGAAATCACTCATCTCGCTAGCACAAACATAGTGTAACTTGATTTGTACTTTTTCTATCCTTCAAGTTTAAACTTATTAATATAATTGTTCACTTTTATTTCTATATATTGATATATTTAAAAAGAAAATTACTTATTAGCGACTCGTCCCTCCCCTGAAGTCCTGATCCGCCACTCATGTAAACAACATCAAAGCCATACCCTGGCTTTTCTTCTAATCCAGCCTCTAGGACTAGCTGCCCCCGCACGCCCTCGTGAGTCCAGTAAAGGGGATCCCCACGATGGGTGAGCTAAAGCTCGCAGGAGAATCACCCAGTGGGCTACTTCACCCAAGTGTAGTGCATCGTCGACTTAAACACACATTCAAGCAAATGCAGCTGATCCTACTAATGTCTACATGACCAACTCGCATCCCGAGTCCTCATCGACTTCCCTACACTCGCTAAGCCTCGGGGATGAGAATTTACATTTTTATTGGTGACTACCCTCCGATGTTAGAAATTGTTGACCGTCTCCGATGTTATATTTAGTGGACTACTCCTCCGATGTATATCACACTGGGCTGCCTCGACGATCATATTTTTATATGTGACTACTCCTTCGATATATATCAATTGGGCCATCTCCGACATTGATATTTCTTAGTTTGACTACCCTCCGATCATTTATTGACAACCTCCGAACCATTTTCAGACTATCTCATGTCAATCACCCTATAGTCCTGTGTGGTGTTCCGTGCTGCATATGGAATGCATGTATGCCAATCCCAATACAGTCTAATCCATATGCAAATATATAACATGAATATACTGCATAATTCAAATCACACAATCATGTTATGTAATTATGTACAACCTGGCGATCACATCAAAATTAGCTCACGTGGGCTAATGATCACACACAAGCAATTCAATTTGAACCACTTGACCAAACCCATAATTTCACACAAAATATATTTTGAGAATCGCTTCGGGAATAGTGGTGTCCTCACATTATCCCAAAAGATCACACAAATCAACGGTTCACTTAGTGAACCTGAAATTCACGGCCAGTCCCGGCCTAATGCATACCAAGCAAACATTTAATGCAATACCACACAAACCTGGGACTCCAAATTGTAAATTTCTGTAGTACCACTACAAGGCTGCTCCAAAAAATCTTGTATCAATTTGGTCCCATGTTTTGGGACTGATCACACGGCCCATTCCTGGCCTTTTTCATATCAATACACAGTTTATTCAATAAATCATCAAACATGGAACCCAAACAGCCCCTCACGTCACGGCTACCGATCAAACGACCGTTCAAGGCCTCAAACTAACCGAAACATCGAAAAACACTTAAAATGAGAATAAACTCAAATAGGGAGAAAAATCCTACCTTCTTGAGTTTGTCAACCACAACCGGTCCACGCGCAGCTCGCCCCGCGAGAACGTTTTTCTTCACAAATTTCGAAGACCGCCGATTGCCGATTCTGTTGTAAATTCAGAGAGAAGTCAAAGACCTTCTCTCTAAAACCTCCATTTCAAGCCGGCAACAGCCCCCCGGACCTCCTTCTCCCCACTCACGTTTTTCTCCCTTTGATTTAATGAAGAAGATTGGCACTGGCTTATTACTTATCATCTTGTGACTTAAAAATCAAATTCCATAACAACGACATGTCCCTCTTACTGTATTTGATATTCTAAGATTACCTTCGCCGGGCCCATTTTCATCATTTCTCTACTCATAACACTTATGGCAATATGAGTACGTGTTATATGTGATTTTCAGAGTATTAAAAATTGTTTTATTGGGCACTCCAAAACTCGACTGCCTCTGAACGGTCAACTCCTCGAACACTGTTCGGGAAAATTATGAAATTTTACGTGCTAACTAGATTTTGCGAGACGATTCCAACTGTACAATCCGTTTTATCATCCGAGATCTAGAGAATTAATTTTGGATTTTTAACCGAAATTACAATTTTATAATCGAAATTACGATTTATCTTATTCCAAATTGAATTCTTGGGTCTTACATTCTCCTTCTAAAGGAATTTCTATTCCGAAATTGTAGGACAATCACAATTACCACATGCATATGCAACGGCACTCTACCATGCATGTAAACAAATATTTAAAATTTTGACTAAAACCACGTACCTTCATCCCTAAACAAGAAGGGGATAGGTGGCCTCGCACGTGTCCTCGCCTCTCATGCTGACTCCTCCACCTACGCGTCGCCATAGCACCTCACTAGCCTCACGGTTCAGTCGCAAAACCCCGATCACGCTATCAACACCACACTGTCCCTCGAAGGTCCCATCCCGTGTCAACCTCAATCATTCCCCAATCCACCACATGAGTCAGACCAGAGATATTTCCCGGTATTACATGGAGATGTGAAACACCGCATGGACACCTGTATATAATCCATACCACACGTAACCCTACACAACCCTTGCTTGGTGTGTAAACGCTAACCTCTCCAAGGTCACAATCACTAACAATCCAATTGACCGGCAACCTAGTCCATGTCATGAATGACATCCTTTTACCAAGCCCTTGCTAGCTCAACAACACCCAATGTAATTTCCAAAGGGGTATCCAAACCTTGAGTCACCTCGACTCTTAGCACTCAACCCTAAGTCTACGTGATAACCTGACAGTGTGTTTTCATCTCGAGCAACATAATTCTTCGACTTACACTTCAAGCTTATTACATTCTCACTTGAGGGGATTAACGGCCCCCTTATTGCTTTGCCCAACACACTTTAATTATTCTTCACTTCCTGATTCGAACTAATGAGTCTCATCGTATTACGCCCAAAGACAACTCAACCCAAACTCACTCAAGAGTGGTGAATGACCGTACCGTGCACCCAGCACACCCGACTCGGTCGCGATGTTACCGCATGAACAACGTACATACTCGTGACAACCAATCCTTGCCCACCATGAGCGTAATCTCGCAGATCTCTCACCATAATCCTCGACCTATCGTCAATCATCACCCTGCGATCCTGGTATAAGGAACATCTATGCACGGCTTCTCTAAAGGCCTTAACCTCTAAGCCCAAACCCAATGTGCAGTCGAGTAGCGGCAACCCGCTTAAGGTTCACCATCAATAACTCGCTATCAATAACTTTAATCTCGTCCCTCGACTTCATCTCCCACACTCCGCCCCTCTAGCCTATCTCGTGTTGCCTGAAAACAGATAGCACCCTAAACCGAAACTAGTTCCCCACCCTACTAGTGTGTGAAGGAATGAATCGTATACCTCCCGTCTACGCTTAACTCGGACCGTGTTGTCCCAAAGTCTTGGGATCCCGGTCTCTGGGAATCCCGGCCACCATGCTAATCCCGGCCCTACCCCGAAACTGGCAGAAGCGTAGTCTTCCTCGCCTTTTCCCCTAACTAGAGAAAGTCGATCCTCCCTTCTGTTATCCCAACACCTCGTGATCCCGAAAACCCAAGTATCCTCGAGCTTTCTATGGTCGTATCGCCCAACCAGCGGAGTCCATATATCCCGTAGGCGAAATCCTACAATCCTGCCCCGAATGGACAACTTCAGCCCATTCTCGCATCTCCTGTAATACCCAGCCAATCCCAAGAAACTACGTATCTCGAAGATTGACATTCGGTCTCTCCCAACTCATCACCGCCTCAACCTTTTCTAGGTCGACTGACACTCCTGGTGCTGACACCACTTATCCCAAAAATCTCCCCTCAATAAGCTAAAACTCGCACTTACTGAACTTAGTGTACAACTGATGGTCTCTCAAGAATCAGAATTAATAATCCTCAACTGATACCATGCCCCCACTCCTGGATTGGGAGTAGATCAAAATGTCATCCACGACGACCACGACAAACTGATCTAGATAGGGTTGGAACATCCTATGCATGAGATCCATGAATGTTGTTGATTAGTGCCCAAAAAGTGCTATTTTGAGCCCTATTCGAAATAGGTTTTGAGTGCTTTTTGCGCACTAATCATATCAATTAAGCCAATTGATGTGTGCAGGTCCACTTAGTTCCACTAATGCCATTTCGAGCTTGTTTTTGGTGATTTTACAGGTCTTTGAGTACCTCGGCCATTTAGTTCAAGTCTGATGTTAAGATATGTGCCGAATGCTGAGTAATCACGATGTTTTCAACCATCAAAAATGAAGGAATTTGAAGTGGATTTTGAAGGAAGGTGAATGCAGTAGAGATGCAAATGAGCAAAAACAGAAGGTGAGCAATCCCAGATTTTCGCTATGATTGCGAAATTTCGTCGGGATCTGCAAATTTCGCAATCATAGCTTAAAATTTCACAACTTAGCTTAAATTGGGAATTTCGCTAGCTAGCGAAATTTACTGTGCCTAGTGAAATTTTCCAGTTTCGCTATCTCACAAAATTTTCGCTAGGCTAGCGAAATTTCGCTAGCTAGCGAAATTCACTGTTGATAGCGAAATTTCATTCGCTATCTTCGTAGAATTCAAGTATTAGCGAAATTCTCGCTAAGATAAGGAAATTTTCGCTATGCTAGCGAAATTCCCAAGATAGCGAAAATTGTCGCCTGCATTTTTGTATATTTCATCCCAAACACCACGTTTTGATGATTACCATTATAAAATTTTATGTATTCTCATTTTAGGTGTTTTAGTATTTTCACACTTTAAGTTGCATTTTCATATAGTCCCCATAACTTTGTAACCCTAAACAACTTTTTGATTGTATAAAGTTTCTCGCAATTTTCATTTTAGGGTTGTTTTGTTTCTTCTCTCTCCTCTTTTCATTTTTAGTTTTGCCTTCTCGAGGATGACAACTTAAGCGGGCGTTTGGTTAAGCTCATAGCCTTGAAGCAGAGGGTTGCTAGCTTGGTTCAAACAGCTGCAGGTTGCCCTCATGTTAATGTTACAGTACCGCATTTATGGCTCCCAACTTTCAATCTAGGGTTTAATGCCATTTAATGTCATTCCTTCGTCATCATTTCTGTCATGCTTTAGTTCGCGTATTTAATGCTAGATGCACTTCGATATTTTTAGATAGTCGCTACAGCCATTGAAATGAGACAGTGTTAGGTTTTAAACTGAATGGGGGACTTTGAATGTATATTACTTGTGTCACTCAAATAAAGAGTGGTATTAGGTTAGCTTTATGCTGTCAGCGTCCGTTTGGCTTGGACTATAAGTCCCTTGCCATAATGCGAGGAAATGACCCGATGACACTTTAACAGCCCCATGTTATCAAGCTGGTTACCCAACCCTTCAAGGTTACCATCTCACACTTCACTTTAAGCCATTACAGTTAGTCAGTGAACATACAATCTCCACTGTTTTTGACCAAATCCAAAAATCCAAACAAAAAGCTGATTCAGGCTACGCAGGTCGAGCTAAATCAACAAAATTTATATACACCTGTTCACTACTCAGTCAAGCCATTGGCAAAGATGCTGGCATAGTAGTCGAACACTCGGGACGGGTTTTCATCCTAAAAATGATTTGCATAAGTGTGAAGACTTTCTATTTGGACTTTTTGATTTTGTTTCAAAATACAGATGAGTTTGAAAACCGACATTTTTAAACTGAAAATGAAGTGTGAAAGTTAACTTTTTGAAGATTTAGGTCAATAACTTGCAATTTAGTAAGGAAACACAGTCCTCGGGTTTTATCCTCGCATTATGACAAGCAACCTATAGTCCAAGTCACAACCGGATCTATGTTTAACTAGCAAACCTCACCCTAAAATCAACCTTATTTTGAGTCAACGCAGATAGCATGCATATATGGCCCTTTTCAGTTTGAAACCCTAACATTAAATATCATTTCAGAGGCTCGTAAAGACCATCTAATGAACCACAGTACATCTAGCAATAAGTATGCATTGTATCCTAAAGCATGGAGAGTATTGGCCAAATCAACAACATTCAATGCTATTCAACCCTGATCTACAGACAGAGCGCCATAAATACAAGACTGCGACTTTCAAGCAAGACAAGAGGACAACATGCATATGCTCCCACCACCAGTCGCAGCTTCCTTCCTTCAAAGAAACAGCTAATGCAAGATCTCTTGAGCTTGTCATCCTCAAGAAGGGTGTTTGGAAGCCTAGAAAGTAAGGGAAAGAGGAGAGAGAAGAGAGAAAAATAAAACCCTAAATAAAACACGAGACTTTATTTACAAAAATGAAAACTTACAAATTCTTCTCTCCCCAAATCATGTTTCCCAAAATTCTATATTGATTATGCATGGTTTATATAGGCCACCAATACATGAAAATACCAAAAACCTAACAATTTGGCTAAGTTAAAGGACAAGAGAGTAATACACCAAATTTGAAGTCGGTTGGCATTAATTAAAACATGACGAGGTAGCGAATTTCGCTAGATCAAGATTTTCGCTAGGCAGCTTAAATCACTGTGCATAGCTTAAAATAGAAATTCTCACATGGCTCGCAATTCTCGTTAGTTAGCTAAATTTCGCTAGCTTAGCGAATTTTCAGAGTAGCTTAAATCATGAAATTTCGCTAGGAACGCTGCTCAATAAAACCCCGGGTGTCTAGCTTAAATATACAATTTGCTGTAATTTATAAATTTTCGCCAAATGCTAAATTTTCGCAGAAGTCACAAATTTTCGCAGCTTAGCGAAATTCCTCAGGATTTGCCGATCTTCACCGCTTAAGTTCTCCGTCTTCTACTGCATCAATTTTTCTTCACTTTGCCTTCGCTTTTCATTGATTCTGGTCAGGTTGATGGTCGATACTTGAGTTCAAACTTCATGCGATTCATCATACATCCCGATATTAAACTTAGTGCGCAAAACCCTCGTGAAAACAAACAAAAATACTTAAATGGCATAAGCATTAAGAAGACTTGAACACTTCAATTGGTATAAATGACATGATTAATGCAAAAGCACCAAACCTATCTAATATGTGGTTCAAAATTGCACTTTGGGCATTAATCACACCCCCCAACCAAACGCTAAGGTCCCTTAGCAATGCAAAACTAAAAGGAGATGCATGTGGTGATTTTCAAAAGGTTATGATTCAAAAAGGTATATGTGTACATATAAACATTGCTTTAAATCAAAATTAACATCAAAGTTGTAAACGATATGAAAGAACTAACCATACAAGAACAATTCTAGGTCAATCTCGATCCATGATTCTCAACTTGAATTTCCACCTAAGTCTAATGGTTCTTTATATAACCGTGTATTGCCAATAAATTGCAAAATTTGTTCTCCTCTCAACCTAACACCGATATGGCCTTAAATCGTTGGAACAACCTAGATAGATGTTACTCTTTCTTCTTTATTCAATATTACATTGTAGGATGCACGCTTAAAAATTCGACTTCACCAAAGTCCGTAACGGGGGTCCACCGATGACTCCCAACCACCTCAAGGTTTGGTGGCATCAAGTCAAAAGGATCAATGACCACTAACTCCACAAAGTTTCACCCCTGACCGTGATGACTCTTCCTCGAAAATCAAGCACCCACAATCTCGTTAGATTCCCTATCCACCCATGTAACGCAACACTAAATCGATGACTCCAACCACTTAAGGCTTAGGGCATCGGGTTTCAAAGGCTTTCGCCATACACCCCTCGGACCGTGCTCGGGTTTCAAGGCAAAACTTCACGACTTTATTTTTCTTTTTCTTCTTTTCTTTTTTTTTTCTTTTCTTTTCTTTTTTCCTTTTGGAAGACTACATTGGTCTTCAAATATGGGTAACACAAACCTATCCTAGGTTGCCAACATGCTTAAGGCCGGCTATGCAAAGCGAAAGGAAGGATATAAATTCACAGCCTATTGAAATAATCTGGAGTGCAGTGTGTGAATTAGCCTAAGGGAGAAATGTTCAAGTTGAGCATGCTGGAACTGTAATTGACCAAAAATTAATTCAAGCATGGAATTTGTTCTAGCATAGAGGTGACAAACAGTGCTTCAATTTCCCAACATAAAGCAATTCAATTGTCCAATTTGAAGCAATTCAATTGTTCAATTGAAAAGAAAAACATTTACACATGGTAAAGGCACAAAACATGATATGTACAAAAAGCTGTATATATATAAACTGAATAGATTTTGATATAGCCAAAATGGCTAATACATGAATATAAAGCTAAACACAAAAATATCACCGCCTACTATGGCTAATACATAAATCCTAATCAAAATCGCAGCGCTGGATGTCGTAACTATACAAAATCATAAAAGAGACTCAACCACCTCACCGCTGCGCGGTGGTGACGGGTCCTGTCGCTGGGCCGCCGCCCAAAACATCTAGCAGGTCGTGATCTGCGGGTGGGCTCTTCCTCTCTTATCGTGGACACGAGGAAGACCCAGAGCGCGCTAAGACTCCATCAAGCATGTGAGTAGCACCGGTTAACCTCTCGATCTCGGGTCGCATACCGGGTCGCTTCGTGTGGTCGCTTAAGCAGGCTATATAGCATCCATCACACCAGCTATCTCGAGCTGGTACGACCAGATACTCGCGAATGGTGTGTCAATAGGATGGGTCGGAGTATCTCGCCGTGAATGGGCCATGTTGTCTGTGAGGAGGGGATGAAGGTGATATATGTGAACCCGATCATCAGATCTCTGCCCAAAAGGGGTGCATATCAATCCGTATGGTGGTCCCCGCCTCCGCACCCAGACTCCCGTCCCGTGGTCGTAGCGGAAAGATACTGCATAGCCTTCATCACTCCGCTCCACCGACATGACCAGCACGAACCCTCATCTCATCCCGGGCTCCTCCGGGAATCCCATATGCCTCGAGAACCCGCACAGAGTCTCTAAGATCGCAGTGGAATGCCCCTCTCGCCTCGTACTAGGTCCTTCCCGTGACCTTCTCCTCAGTCAGCAAGGAGGTCATCACTGGGCCGCAGGGATCGAACCAATATCC
The DNA here is from genome assembly GCA_016808115.1 of Tetrastigma voinierianum. Taxonomy (NCBI): domain Eukaryota; kingdom Viridiplantae; phylum Streptophyta; class Magnoliopsida; order Vitales; family Vitaceae; genus Tetrastigma; species Tetrastigma voinierianum. Next base: position 125,225 of record JAEQBH010004603.1, on the reverse strand, counting down.
TCCGAGATCCCAGATATCTCCAATACAGGCTCCTCCGTCGCACGAAATGCTGAAGCTTAGCCAAGCCTGGCCCCCACAGATGGTCGAAAGAACAAAGATTCGAGGCTGAGTCAGCCTCGTAACATCGTCCGGAAGAATGTGTTCCTCCGCCAATGCTCGAACCATCTCGCGATGAGGCGGTGGGCCCAATCTCTCGTAACTCGTGATTGGCCGGCGGTATACGCAAATTCCAAGAGCTATCAAAATATCGGCCTCGCTTCGAAAGTACTCCGCGCAACGGGCGCCATTTGATTCGCGCACGCCAGGGCTGAGCCTCAAAATCAACAAAATTTATATACACCTAAGCTCCTACTTCACTCGTAGTCAAGCTACCGTGAAGATAAATGTCTGTGTGGTCAAACACTCCGGGATGGGTTTTCATCCTAAAAATGATTTATAAGTGCACTTAAGGTAAGACTTTCTATTTGACTTTTGGATTTTTGTTTCAAAAACAATGAGATGAGTTTGAAAACTGATTAGCTTTAAAACTCAAATGGCTGCGAAAGTTAACTTCAAGATGCAAATACTAACTTGGTAATTTAGGGCAAACAAGTGTCATCGGGTTTTATCCTCGCATTATGACAAGCAACCTATAGTCCAAGTCACAACCGGATCTATGTTTAACTAGCAAACCTCACCCTAAAATCAACTCCTATTTGAGTCAACGCAGATAGCATGCATATATGCCTTTTCGCTTGAAACCAACACAAATATCATTTCAGAGGCTCGTAGATCTCATCTAATGAACCACAAGATATCTAGCAATAAGTATGCATCAGATCCAAAGCATGGAGAGTATCAAGTAAATCAACAACATTCAATGCTATTCAACCCTAATTTGAGAAGATGAGGCTATAATGCAAAGATCAGACTTTCAAGACACGAGGACAACATGCATATGCTCCCACCACCAAGCTAGCCTTCCTTCAGGAAGAAAGTGAGGTTAGCCAAGCATCTCGAGTTGTCATCCTCAAGAGGGGTGTTTGAAAGCCTAGAAAGTAAGGGAAAGAGGAGAGAGAAGAGAGGAAAAATAAAACCCTAAATAAATCACGAGACTTTATTTACAAAAATGAAAACTTACAAATTCTTCTCTCCCCCAAATTGTTGCTTCCCCAAAAATTCTATATTGATTACAAAAAAGAGAGGGGTTTATATATGCCACCTCAATACATGAAAATACCAAAAAACCTACCAATTTGGCTAAGTTAAAGGACAAGAGAGTAATACACCAAATTTGAAGCTCTGCTGACATTAATTACAAAAACATGATTTGGTGCGTTGAATTTCGCTGACTCAGATTTTCGCTAGGTAGCCAAATCACCAAAGTATTAACCAAAATAAAGGAAATTTGCTAAGGTTAAGTAATTGCTAGGCTAAATAAATTCCTCGCTAGCTTAGCTTAAATTTTCGTGGAGAGTAGCGAATCATGAAATTTCGCTAGGAAAAGTGCTCTAGCTTAAAAACCCCTTGTCTAGCTTAAAATATACAATTTTGTTTAATTTATAAATTTTCGCTTAAACTCACAAGGAATTTTCGCAGTTCAAATAAATTTTCGCAGTTTAGCGAAATTCCGGATTTGCTGATCTTCACCGGCTTGGCTCTCCCGTCTTCTACTGTGATCAATTTTTCTTCACTTACCTTCTCGCTTTTTCATCGATTCCTCGGGTTGATGGCCGACACTTGAGTTCAAACTTCTGCGATTCATCATACATCCCGATATTGAACTCTAAAGTGCGCAAAACCCGCAAAACAGCCGCCAAAAATACTCTCTAAATGGCATAAGTGCTACTAAGACTTGAACACTTCAATTGGTATAAATGACATGATTAATGCGCAAAGCACTCAAAACCTATCTATAGGGTTCAAAATTGCACTTTGGGCATTAATCAAAGTTCTCACCATTTTCAAACACTCATCATGCATCCCAGATGAAACCATCCTGTTAATCCCAGAATTGTTTAAGAGTTTGACTACTAAGTAGGAGGAACTAAGGATACAAATATTGTTGATTCAATCACCCTAACAAGTAATTTAATCAAATGGCGTCGTTGCCGGGGATGGTGCCAAACTACGTATAATGAGTTGAAGTGTACTTGTAATCCACATTACAAGTTTAGGTGACCTTGTAGCCCATTGTTGAATTTCAGTTGCTGTAATCAAGCCACTACACTTCTTGTAGTTACTCGTGACCGTTTTTGTTTTTCTTACAACACTTACTTTAGCCAACACTAACCTTTTCTGCAAGTTTATTTCCAGGTTCTTGTTGTCTCTAATTTTGTATAACAGGTGTTTATGCACCACTGGGATAGAGACACTTCAGGTAGATTGCAAAGAATCAGTACACCAATTGAACAAGGTTGTGAAATCAGTGTACACAGTGAAAACATGGATCCTCTACTTGAAGAACAGCAAAGTCAGCAGGGTACTCCAGTGAACCCAACAGTATACAGATCAATGAGGGATCACATACACCCTCCTAGAGTTAGTGCCCTTTCCTGCATCATACCTCCTACTGAAGATGTGGCAGTGAGACCCTAATTGGTGCCCTTGCTCCCCACATTTCATGGTATGGAAAACAGAAAAACCCATACACTATAAGAAGGGATTTTGAGGAAGTTTGCATAACCTTTAATAAGGAATGATTTGACATGGATTTGTTGAAGTTAAAGGTATTTCCATTGACCTCAAGGACAAGGCCAAGATATGATTAACTCCATCGAGACCTGTAACCATTAGAAATTGGGCCGAGTCGCAGCGCACTTTTAAAGAGATTGTGCACAGAAGACCAATAATTTGGAAGAGACAAATCTACACATTTTTCGCCTTTGACAATGAGAGGTTCTACTCAATGTTGGGAGAGATTCTTGTCCACATCATGGTTTCGATACTTGGATACTTGTAAACCACTTACATGGTGTGTGTCTCAGGCAAACGGCTCTTGAAACTATGTGTGGAGGAGATTTTCGGAGCAAGCATCCCGATGAAGCCATGGATTTCTTGAATTATGTGGCTGAAACTTCCAAAGAAGAGGTTGGGATAGGCCAAACTGAGGAGATGGAAAATAGGACCCTCGGCCCACCCTAGGGGGAGGGAATTTATGCACTTTGGAGGATATGGATAAGCTAGAATTTCAACCTTGCTTCAGGAAGGTGGAGGATCTTGAAGGCAAACGGCTCCCGTGAAGTGCGAGCGGTGGCGAAAATGCCTGAGCGATCCATGCACCCAATTTCCAACCCACTGCCCCCCTAGAAGAACATTATCCTATGGCCCCTTCATTGAAGGATTTGATGTCAGAATATGCAAATGGTAGTGATACAAGCCACCACAACCCGATACCCCATATGGTAATACCTACGATTCCAATTGGAGGGAATCACCACCAACCTCTCTTGAAACCCAGCTCCCCCTGCCTATACTTTGGTGTAAACTCTTGATGGTTCCTCATCTCAACCACAACCACCATCATCCTCTTCTCTTGGAGCAAACCGTCTTAAATTTGAGCAAGGTGGTAGGCAATTTTGTGAAGGAAGCGAGGATCAATGTGCAACTATCACAAAGTTAGTCTTGTAGAAACCTGAACAAAAAGAATAGATGGGCTTGAGAGCAATCTTAATCAAAAAATTGACAACTGCGATATTTAATCACAAGATCAACAATTTCTTTGGAAGTACGGGAGAGAAGGTTCCAGCTTCCCGAGCATTGCCAAATCGAGTCCGTAAGTAGGTTCATCTAGCAATTCAGGGATGGATGAAGTGAAGGCTATAATCACCCTGAGGAGTGGAAGAGAAATAGAGCAACCAGTGCCTTTGACTTCTGAGGAAACATGCAAGGAATAGGAAGCTGAGCCTGAGAGAGTAATCATCAGTGAGGACTAAGTAAAACCTTGCGTGCCACCTCGGGTTTCCCCGAAACGAGAGAAGTAAGAAAAAGGCATCCCGACGGGCATCTTAGAAGTCCTAAAATGGTGAAGGTCAACATAGCCCTTTTGGACATCATCAAGCAAGTCCCGCCTGTAAAGTTTTGAAGGATCTTTAATACCGATCAAAGGGTTGGGCATTGAGAAAAAGGCATTTTAAATGAGCAAGTGATTACCATAATCCAAACGAGAACCGATCCAAATACGGGATCGAGGATCCCACAATTTCGATCCGCATTGGTGGGACTTGCCAGACAAGCAACTATGGTGGAGCCAATGTAAACCTCTTGCCATACTACATGTATAAGCGGTTAGGTTTGGAGACTCAAACCTCTGACATCACTCTATCATTGACGTCGATTAGTGAAGATTCCTAAGGGAATAGTTGAGGATGTGTTGGTGAGGGTAGACAAATTCTACTACCCAGTAGACTTTGTTGTGCTTGATACCGAGCCATTAGCAAATGGGCCCAATCATGTGCAGAATTATCACAGGAAGATTAGCCTACGGCCTTTGCCGATGCAATCATCAATTACTTGAAACCAGTCATGCAGCTTCATTTTGGCAACATGACATTGGAAATTTGAATATTTTCATTTTGATCACAAGCACAAATCGTTGGAAGGTGAAATGGAAAGGAAACAATGAAGTGCCTTTCGGTTGATCGAGTTCGGGAAGCAAATTTCCATGAATTGAATAGCCTGCTTGAGTGAAGCGGGTGTTTATTTGTTGCCATCATTAGTCGCTGCGAGAAGCGGTGCTCGGTTCAAAATCGACCAGTGAGAAGAAAATCATCAATTAGGAATCAAGCATTAAGGCTGCAGCACAAACCACCGCAGGGGTTGAGGAGCCTCTCCTTCTTGACCCTCCATGAGTAATTTAGTGACTTTGGGCTGGTTTGGTTTCCAAACCAAGTGCGACTCAATAATTTTTGATTATTGTTTTAAATTAATTGATTTTCATTTTGGCAATTTTGGTAGTTTCCCCGTTACTTGACTCTTTTTAAGTGGCCTAAGTTTAATATTATTTTTATTTTTATTAGGTTTTGTTAGAAATAATATTTATTTTGTTTTCTTTTGTCATTGTTTTATTTAGGACTAAATAAATAAAGAATTTTATTCTTGAATTGAACAGGATTGCAGGTGAATTTCGTGTAATAGAAATCAGCTGGTGATCTTAAACCCTTGGCTCTATTTAAGCAAAGGGCGCCTCGTTTTGATCATAATTCCCGAAAAGGCCTTTCCCTCGAGCGTCTTTGTCTCCACTGGCCGTACGGCCACCGACCATTCTTGTTGCCACCTGCTATCGCCTAACACGAGTCACTGCCTTCTTTTGCCGCAGATTCTGCCCAGCCTCTTCTGGCTCCGGCGCGGTGCCCAGTGAGCCACTGATGGTCCTGACCCTGACCTCGGTATGCACCGGTAGATGCCTGGCTCCCTGTGTCTTGGCGTCATGATCTGCAATTGATCTGGCTCCTTTAGTGTTCAACCAGGTCATCATCCATACGTTCGAGCCTGTTTGCTTTGATCTTGCCGTGTCCATAGTCGGCCTTTGCCGGAGTGCCCACGGCGCTGGCTGCGCCCACTGTAGTGGTTTAATGAGCTGGTCAGGCTGTTTCTATGCACAACGCCTTGCCGGTGTCCTGCCGACTCTGAGACGCCAGTCGCTTTTCGAGGTGGGTCTGCTGAGCCCGAGTCGAGGTTGGCCTCCGAGGCGACATGAGGCGGGCCGGTTCCAGCTGCGGTCCGAGCAGTTCGTAGGTTCGAGCGGTCCATGAGCTAGTCACGAGGGCTCGGTTGGGGAGATATCGAACTGGATGGGACCTCGGGCCCCTTCCCGATCTTGCGAGACAATCCCGGGAGGCTCGGCCCTCACGGCGGGCGATACATCGGTAAGTCATCATCATCGGGCGAGCGTCAGTCAGCGGCACGGAGAGAGCTCATCGCCATGTTTATCCACGGCCTCGGGGTCAGGCCCTTGTCGTCAGGACCCCTATCGGGGAATGTAGGGCTCCAGCTCTGAGATTTTCATGAAGTCGTGATACGACGTCTGCATGTGTGGTGACCCCGATTGAGGACTGTCACGACTAGTGGGCATTGCTCGCCTGCCGGGTTTATGACTTCGGCGGTTCTACTATCCCCAGGGTAGTGCGGTTCTACCACTCCATGACTTCCCCGGGGCCTTAGGAGTCGGCCAGGCTCCGGTTCAGATATTGATGATCGGCCAAAAGTGCTTCGAAGCGTGAGACATGTATCAAATTGCGTGGGCTGCCGGCGGTCTCGAGGCCAATTCTATCAGTTATCGAGATTGGCCTCTGACCGGCCTGGGGAGATGGTCCGCATTCTCGCTCGTGACACCACAGTAGGACCTGTACTTTTCAGGAGGCAGCTCCTGCCTCAGATGCTTCTCATTGATCATCTGCTCGGACCTGACCTCTTCCATTCTGACCATGTCGGCGTAGGGGGGCATACTCGAGGCGCTCTTATCTGAGATCTCGGAGTTCGGTTGGAGTCCCTCGAGTTGTGATAGCCTTCTTTTTCATTTGCGAGGATAGGTCCTGCCATGAGGCGCTCGGCGAAGTATACCTTTGTTGATCTGCGACTTTTATGTTAGGCCACGGGCATTTGGGATTTGGGAGCCTCGTATAGAAGTGGAATGCCCTCGAGTCCTTGTCTATGGAAATGACTATGGTGATGCCGATTTCTTTTCTCCTTTCCAGCAGCGGGGACGGGGAGAATATAGGATCTTGGCTGGAAGGCTCGGAGAGATGATCATGCTCCTGAGGTCGAGATGGAGAGGAGTCCAGTGTCAAATATATCTCCTCCATCTCCTCCTCCACCTGCTTCGGCCCCAGCTTCAGTAGACACTCCCGGCCCATCATATCTGACGCGGCACATTCTGAGCCGGTATGGATCTTTGTCTGTTCTTTAACTTATTGTTATGGATCTTTCATGCATTCTTCGTGCTTCCTGGGCGACGGGACGAAGGTTGGCTCGAGCCGAGGTCACTAGATCATTTCCATGCACCATGCTCTGCGAGATCGTAGTCACCTCGGTCTTAGCTTGTTCACCTTGTGAGATAAACACGGCGACAACCTCTTTGGAACATGTGCGTGACTGGCCAGCAACTACGGATCCACCACTTGCTTGAGGAGTGAGGTGGTCATACTCTAATCTCTAACTTTCCTACTACATGATATGTCTACTTTGACTAGGAGGAAAGTTAGGATGGAGCATCTTCTATTATGTTTTGTATAGTTTTCGACCCCCTCAGCTTTGCTACTAATTTTTGTTTTAGGATTCATGTATTGTGATAGTAGGCGATGATACTTTGTATGTTTAGCTATATTAAGCATGTATTAGCCATTTTATTTCTCCTTCATGATGTTATTTACAGTTTACCACACTTTGGCTCTTTTGTGCCTCCACTTTGTATCCACTTTTGCCTTTAATTGAACAATTGAATTGCCTTTAATTATAAATTGAAACCACATATAATACCTCAGTAAAACAATTCCATACATGATTTATTTTAGTCAATTGAAGTTTAGTATTCAACTTGAACATGTCCCCTTTAGCTAATTCACTACACGGTTATCTTAGATGTTTGTGAATTTATATACCTCCTTTAACTTTGCAAAGCCGGCCTTAGATTTGTTGATAACCCGTAATAGGTTTGTGTTACACCCTGTAGAACCCGACAATATTCCGAAAAGAAAGAAAAGCAAAAATAAAAATAAAGTCGTGACGCTTTGCCCTTGACACGAACACGGTCCGAGGGTATATGGCGGCCTTTGAAGCGAATGCCTGAGCCTTAATTGGTTGAGAGTCATCGACTTGGTGACATTCTGCGGGTGAATGGGTAGATTTTGGCGTGTTGTAGGTGCTTGATTCTCGAAGTCATTCGAGTCGGGGTGACTCTGAGTTTGTGGTCAAGTGATCCTTTGGCTTGATGCCTAAACCTTGGTGGTTGAGGAGTCATCGGTGGACCCCGTTACCGCGGACTTTGGTGAGTCGAGTTTTTAGCATTGCACCCTCGTAGAAAATAAAGAAATAGAGTGTGGCTAATCTATTTAAGGTTGGTGAAGCAGTTTAAGGCCATGGCAGTAGCTAGGTTGGGGGGAGGGAATAGCTTTGCAATTTATTGGCTCAATCTGGTTACATTAGGTTACATTAGATTTTGGTGGAAGTTCAGGTTGACATCCTTGAATTCATTATTGCCCTCAACTTGTTCTTGTATGGTTTTGTTCTCTCATGTCGGTTTTCGAACAGGTGTAAATTGTTCATTTTAAAGGTAATGCCTATCTGTATATACACTTTTTGAACCATCATATACTTTTTGAGAAAGCACTGCATGCATATCCCTATTGTTTTAGCATTGCTAAGGGACTAGCAACGTGTCGGTTGGGGGGTGTGATTAGTGCCCAAAAAGTGATATTTTGAGCCCTATTCGAAATAGGTTTTGAGTGCTTTTTGCGCACTAATCATATCAATTAAGCCAATTGATGTGTGCAGGTCCACTTAGTTCCACTAATGCCATTTCGAGCTTGTTTTTGGTGATTTTGCAGGTCTTTGAGTACCTCGGCCATTTAGTTCAAGTCTGATGTTAAGATATGTGCCGAATGCTGAGGAATCACGGTGTTTTCAACCATAAAAAATGAAGGAATTTGAAGTGGATTTTGAAGGAAGGTGAATGTAGTAGAGATGTAGTGGCAAGCAGGAAGCGAAGGGAGAGCGATCGAGATTCGCTATGATTGCGAAAATTTCGTGGGATGCGAAAGACTCGCAATCATGCTTGAAAATTTACGCCAATCCTAGCGAAATTGGGATTTTAAGCTAGGCTAGCGAAATTCATTTAGCTAGCGAAATTCTTGTGCTAGCGAAATTTTCAATTCATTTATCTCACAAAATTACAAGCTAGGCTAAATTTCTCTAACTAAGCGAAATTCATGATGATCATGAAATTTCTCATTTCGCTATCTCGTAGAGTGCTAGGCTAGAAAATTCGCTAACATAATGAATTTAAGCTATCTTGCGAAATTCCTTGCATCGTGAGTGCTGCCCTGTGATTTTTGTATATTTGATCCCAAACGACTACGTTTTGATGTATTACCATTATAACCCTTATGTAATTTCATATTTTTAGGTGTTTATTATTTTCACACTTTGGGTTGTACTATATAAACCCGATAACTTTGTAACCGACGACACGATTGTATAAAGTTTCCCGCAGCTTTCATTTTAGGGTTGGTTTTGATCTCTTCTCTCTCCTCTTTCTTTCATTTTCTAAGTTGCCAAACACCCTTGAGGATGACAACTCAAGGATGCTTACAACTAAACCTCATGTGAAAGGGAGGGTTGCTAAGCTTCTGGTTTTGGGGTTCTGCGGAGTTGTCCTCATGCTTTAGATATTTTAGTCTTTGCATTTATGGTTCCCGACTTTCCAATCTAGGGTTTTAATGCCATTTAATGTCATTCAGTTGGTCAATACTGTCATGCTTTAGGGTTCAGTGCATTCTTAATGCTAGATGCCGCCCCGATATCCTTTAGATGTCATTCTGAGCCATTGAGGAAATGAGGTTGTAGTCTGGGTTTAAAGCCCGAATGGGACTTTGAATGCATAATACTTGTGTTCACTAAAATAGGAATGGTATTAGGGTTAGGTTTTATAGCTAAACAAAGGTCTGGTTTTGGCTTTGACTATAAGTCACTTGCCATAATGCGAGAAATGACGGGGACACTTTATGACCCATGTTATCAGGCGGTGACTGACCTTCAAGGTTACCATCTCACGCTTCACTTTAAGCCATTACGGTTAGTCGGTGAACACTCTGATCTCTCCACTTTGTTTGACCGTCAATCAAACAAAAGCCTCACCATTTTCAAACAACGGTCACCAGTATTTCATGGATGAAAGCCCCATCCGTGTTCGATACTGGGCACGCTATCTTTGCTGGTAGCTTGACTACGCGTGGGAGGAACTAAGGATACAAATATTGTTGATTGAGATCACCTGCAGTAGCGTCAGTTGCTAGCATTCGTCGATCGAAGGGCATCATAGTAAACTCATAGTGCCTAGCGGCGTCCTAAGCTCAAGCATTGTCTTGGGATATATGTCTCTAACCCTCGGTGATGGTAACCGGTCTTGAGAAGAAGGTCTATCTTGGAGTAGACTGTGCTCCTCTCAGTTGATCAAGCAATCATCGATCCTCGGTAATGAGTGCTAGATTCTAGATCATAACATATTCAAGCTGCTGTAGTCAATACTGTCGAAGGTTTGCCCCCCTCCTTAGCTACAAGCTAGAACACAGCCCCATGGTGAAGTGCCAAGTCCTAATGACCCTTGTCCATTAGCTCCCATAGATGGACTGAGTTTGCAACTCTTAGGGTGCCATCTATCTTGAGTCATGAGAGATGGGTGAAATACTAGGGTGTAACCCAATACAGGAATCTACATCCTATGTGGAGTAGTCCAGACAGCTAAATGCGGAAAAACATCACATTATTCGCAAACCGCCGAGTGAATCTAAGTCCTGGTCTCACCTGGCTTCCTCTAGGGTAAGGCTCGCGAGCTTGGCCAGATCATGTCCACGACAATTGGACTCGTGTTATCTTATGCGGGGCAAAATATCATGTTTGCCACGAAGCCACCAGTGCCGTCCTGCGTGGCGGTAACCTCTCGCTCTGTCGATAGCGACCACCTGACTATCAGTGATCCATCCAGAAGGATGACGTGAGCTGACATGTCCATGATCTCGGGTCAGCGTAAAGTAGAGTCCCCGAGATCTCTAACTCGTAACCTCAACATATCATTCTATTCTGCGCCTAATCACATTATTTCAGTCCAAAGCATATACAAATTTATGACGTTATTACCAAGGACGTATCCTGTCCTGGCAGCGCCATAAAACTTGTTGACTCGGACCCAAAAATCTCCTAGAGTTAATCATTTTCAATTTTGGTTTTGGCTGGTATCTTGCAAGTGCAGTCGACAAGTAATAAAATGGATATAAGTCGGATATCGATCCCACGAGAGATCTCGAGAATTTTAAATCAACTACCACGGCTACTCAGCTCCATACTTATTTGGACCTGACATGATATTGGGATCCAGCTTAGAAGCTGGAAAATTTACTAGTACTAGGAAAATAAAGGAACAATCAAATAAACTGGAATATAAAGAATAAAGAATAATGAATAGTTAAGAAAATAAATGGACACTGAATAGTTATCATTCAGAGAACACATCAAGAATACTGCTATAGTGAAATATCAATTCATGTAGTTAATACTGATAAAATTTCTTGATTATTTCGAGTTTTAAAATCTGTCCAAGGCGTTTAGCAGTGCAGTTGGATCTCTCCACACTCCACATTTCATTATCTGATTTTTACCTGATTCTCTCGAAAACAGGGAATGAGATAACTACTTTTAAAAGGGATTTCCTTCATCTGGGTATTTTTCTTTTGCAATACTTCATACCCATTTTTATGGAATTTGTAAACCTTAGCTCCCAGTTATTGGTCGACAAAGGATATCTGACTTCAGATTACTCTTCCTGAAATTAGAATAGATCAACCTCTCCTTGATTAGATCTCAGCTAACACGGGATTGGCCTCACTATCCAGAATTGAGGTGAACTCTTTGCTTGTTTAAATTGATAACAGATTCGACTCGTTCTTGATTTCAGTGAGAGAGGATTTTATCAAAATAAACTTACAAAGCTCATTAGATCTCTAATAGCGAGTTAATATACCTTCAAAAGAAATGTTCACTTAACTCTCGAGTTGTCTTCCTGTTTTGGTCCCATGTTTTGGGACCGATCACACGGCCCATTCCCGGCCTTTTTCATATCAATACACAATTTATTCAATAAATCATCAAACATGGAACCCAAATAGCCCCTCACTTCATGGCTCACAGTTTTGGAGTCCGATAAATTCACTAAATTGATTTGTGAAGTTTTGGGGCCGATCGAAATGATCGTTCAAGGCCTCGAACTAGCGAAACATCGAAAAACACTTAAAAATGAGAATAAAGAAACTCAAAATGGGAGAAACCCACTACCTCTTGAAGTTTTCAAAACTCTAATCCAGTCACGCATGCTTTGCTCCGCGTAGAACTTTCCTTCTCGGCCCGAAAGGCGTAGGCGGTCGATTTATCAGCGAATCTAGAGAGAAATTGAACCTTCTCTCTAAAACCTCCATTTCCGTTTGCAGTAGCCCCTTGACCTCCTTCTCCCCCAATTCACGTTTTGCCCTTGATTTAATGAAGAAGATAGGCACTGTTTGCTATTTTGTCATCTCGTGACTTAAAAATCAAATCCCATAATGACCATTAGGTCCCTCTTTACAGTTTGATATTCGGTACTACCTCGACGTCCATTTCATCTTTATCTCTCCTTACCACTTATGGCACGCTGAGTACGTGTTATATGTGACTTTCATCGCATAAAAATTCGTTTCACGGCACGAAAGCGATGCCTTGGCGATGTCAACTCAGCATCTCGGAAAATTACGAGAAATTTTATGTGCTAGCTAGATTTGCGAGAGGCGATTCAACAGTCGTCAGTTTTTCATCCGAGATCTATAGAATTAATTTCGTATTTTTTTAACAGAAATTACAATTTTACTCAATTGAAATTACGATTTTCCCTTATTCGAAATTGGAAATTTCTCGAGGTCTTACGGTGTTGTTACTCTGAATTTGATCACTTGTAATTAAAGATAGAAGGGTTGTGACAATGTGATGGCGATCACTTGTCAGTAGAAACAAGCGAGAAAAGGAGGAGGCGGAATTTAACGAGAGAACTTCGGATAGACATTGTTTCAATTGTCATTCCAACTCGCATGGTATGATGATATCGTGAATTACTTGGATTGTGGAGTAATTCATAAGATTGACCACCAGCGAGAAAAGAAAGCTGGGACCGGCGGCCCGGTACTGCATGCGGGATGACCTTTGCTATTTAAAAGAGGAATCTTGACATGATTATAAGAAAATGTGTGCCATAAGTGAAACGATTGCAAGATTGTGAATGAATGCCATGCATCACCATATGGGGACATTTTACGAAGAAGAGCGACTCACAAGATACTCCAATCGAGTTTTATTGGCCCACTATCTTGGTGTGCGAATGGGTCAAATTATGTGATAGATGCGAATATTGGAAATCTCGACGAAATGAAATGCCCCTACGAGGCATATTGGTGGTGCAAATTTTGATGTATGGGGATAGATTTTATGGGACCACCATCATTTGGAAACTTGTATATCTTGCTAGCGGTGGATTATGTTCCAAATGGGTGGAAAACGATAGCTTGTCCAGGAATGATACTAACACGAGTTGTGAGTTTCTTACTTGAAAATAACATTTTGGCCGGTCGGAACACGGGAGCTATCGCCGGTGATAGGGAAGCCTTTGCAAACAAAATATTTGCAAAGCTCATGGCGGTATGGGATCAAACACATGGCGAGCTGGCGTATCACCCCGGACTAATGAATGGCGAAATTTCAATAGGGAGATTAAAGGATCGGGGAAAAATGTAAGTTGGCGAGAAAAGATTGAGTCTTCGGCTTCGATGATGCACTTTGGGCTTCTGGGTACGCATTGAAACTCCCATTGGGATGTCCCTATCTGAGACTAGTCTTTGGCAGCCAGAAACCATACTCACCTCCTCTTGAGCTGGAATCTGAAAGCCATGTGGGCCGTAGAATCGAACTTTGATTTCAAAATTGCAAGGAAAATGGCCTCCAATTGAATGAACTAGAAGAACTAAGCTTGAAGCCTATGATAATGCTAAAATATACAAGGAATGAAGACAAAGAAATGGCATGGTCAAAGTTATGAGGAAAGAGTTCGGAGCGGGGATCGGGTTACGCTCTTTAAATCGAGTAAGATTGTTATTTCGAGGAAGTTGAAATCAAAATGGAGTGGATGCCTCACGATGGTGTCAAGTACTACCTTTGGACGGTAACACTCGGGGGCGATGCGGGGAAGAATTCAAGGTTAATGGTCGAAGGCGAATCACTATCTCGGCGAGGGAGAAAGAAAGGAAGACGGTGGTGAATTGAGAGAGAGAATGCTTAAAACAGCTAGTCCAGTTAAGGACTCAAAACAGAGCAGCTCATGGGAGGTAACCCATATAGATTTTTGCTTCTTTATATAAACTTTGAAATTTTTTTTAATTACTCGTTTGAATTTTTTTAGTTCTAGTCATGATTTTGTTAGGAGTTGCTAGGTTAGTATTTGATTAATTTGATCCTTTTTGAAATTATTACAGTATCTTAGTCTGAATCAGATATAGCTCGGTGAGGAACAAACTCTAGAATGGCTCCAACACTTTACGGGGAAGAAGCGACTTGAAAAGGAGTACTCTTATCCCTATAAGTCTGTAAAATTGAATAGAATACATGTTTGAATTCTTTGTGTGGGAATGATTTAATGGATCTTCAGGAATATGCAAATTAATAAAGTGAAAAGGTAATACGATCATCAAATTTAGGGCAAGTGCAGACTAAGTTGCGACCAGAATTTATGTCGCGACAGAAATTGAGGTCGCAACTTAGTAAGTACTGAAGGAAGAACAAGGGCATAGGTTGCGACCAAAAGTTATGTCGCTGACCAGTATGTGTAATCAAAGATAATAAATTTACTTGTGACCAAAAGGGAGAAGAAATGATGGAATGTCATGACTGATGACAAATTGTCCTCCCACAAACTTACTTATGTCGACAAACAACATTAAGTCGCGACATAAAAATATTAACGATTGGGCAACTTTAAAATACGCCCTAAATTTAATGGCTGATACACTTAATTTGTAGCACGAATTTAAGTCTCGATAAGCGCGATTAAATGAAGTAATAAGAGGCGCAAATAATGATTGAATAGAAAAGTTGAGAAATTTCCCTCCACCACCATCTCTCTTCTTGACCAAATACAACTCTTCATAACGCTTACTCTGGTTTTGATTCTTACCGAGCCACTAGATCCAAAAATTCTTCATCTGGATTCGATTTCTCGATGGTGAACCATGGCCTCATCCCAAATCTGAGAGAGATCATGGAAGAATATACTCAGGCTGAAGGAGGAAGTTAGGCGAGGAACCAGTAGGGGAGACTGCGGTCGAACAACCGGAAGTTCGACGGAGTTTCAAACAACGGAGAAAAAGGGAAAAAGACAAGCGTGAAGGAGAGGCAGTCGTATCGGGAAAAGCTTTCTCCATCTAGAAGAGTACTATCTTTGGTAAGGGGTTTGTCGGAGAAAGAGGTTTTAGCAAACCTATATCCCCTTTCAAGGAACTAATAGAACAAAGAGGTTGGAAACTTATGCCAAGCATAGAAAAGTGCGAGATGTGCGGCCGGTTGTTCGAGAATTCTACTCTCTGACCTAGTGGGAGAAGGATAACTGTTTATGTCGGAGGTTTGAATTAGTATGGAGGCGGAAACCATCAATGAAATGTATGGAATGGAGGGGCAGAAGCATGGATCCAAATATAAGAAGATAGTAGACAATCCTAACCGTGAGAAGATTGCAAGGAAGTTGACATACGGTAAAGTGAAATGGGGTCAAGGAAGGGGAGGGCAAAAGACCATAAACAGGGGAGATTTGATAGAAGAGGCAAAGGTATGGTTTTATTTCCTGGCCTCTGTTATGGATTCAGGCCGAGCATGTATGCATACGGTACGGGAATAAACAATCATTCTACATGCCATGCTAAAGGGTACAAGCAATCTTTGGAGCGGTCATTGAAAACTCAATAATGAAGAGATACCATGAGGGGAATAAAAGGGTTTGATCCTCACCCGGCAACTATCCATGAGGCTATGTTTGAGAGTACGGTGTAGAGGAACTTGGAAAGAAGAAGAGTACTTTGAGTTTCTACTAACACGACGAGGAGTAAGCAAGGGGCTCAAAATCAAAAGAAAAGGGTTATAATAGAAGCATATTCAAGAGAAGAAAATGAGAGTGCAAAGAAAAGAGGACACCCTTAAGTTCTGAGATAAAGAAAGAAGAAGATCTGAGAAGCACATCCAGAAGGAACACCTTTATGTTTACGGAAGGACGAGAGAAAGAAGATAAAAAGCCCTATAAATTTCTCAACCTTTGGCCCGGCTCTCCCCACATCGGAGCAGAGATTTGAGAGAACACAGTGAAAGCTCTGCTTTGAGAGGTCGGGAATGATCAAATATTAGGTCTCAGATTCCGTTCGAGAGAGAATGGAGGAAAGGAAAATAAATGGAACCTCGACAAAAATTCAGAGAGGAAGTGTATGACGAATTGAGGAAGATATCGTGATGGGAAGAAGAAATGAAACGAAGAAGAGCAAATGAAGGAGATCCTGACATCCAAGAAGAAAAATTCAAGAAGGAAATGGAGGAAAGAGATCATGAGTCTATTGAAGAAGTTAGTGAGCCATGAGTCATTTACATGATCAGTATGATCGTGATTCTCAACTCCTAAAACTCATAAAGGAAAGGGACTCAGATCGGGAAGCCAAAACTAAGGAGCATATCAAAGGATTCAAATTCCTCTGCATGTCGATGTTGAGGACTTCGAGAAGGATGAAGGGAAAGAGATCAAGAGCTTGATGACAAGATGCCTTCGGAAGAAAGTGGAATTTGGAAAATTTGTATTTGATCAACAATAAATCTTTCCAAATTTTTAGAAGTCATGGTGAAATGGAAAACACAATGAACACACATTGGGAAAAAGACAAAAGATGATCTGAACAAAGGATTTGATCCTAACTATGAATCGATCCTTGAAGAACATATAGAGAGGGAGAATGACAGAAGAAAAGAAGCTGAAATGAAGTTTCCCAAATTCAACCCCTAATTTATGGCTACCCTTGATGTTGGATCCTCAGCATCTTTGCTCCTCCTCAAAAGGAAAAATAGATCTTCCATTGATTTATCCATCTCTTCCTCCAATTCCAGCTGTTATTCTAAACTTTCACAATCTCATGAATAAAATAATAAATTTGTTTGATGTTGTTTGAAGTTAGATTGTGTTGTTACTTTTGCTTTAATTGTTAGAAGAGAATAGCCAATGAGGATTTAGCTCAGGAATGAAAATGCTGACATATCATAATCTGAGCTAGTTGAAGTAGTTTGATTAGAATATAGGATGAAACACAAATAATTGCATAATAAGGGCAAAATGGCATATAATTGAATTGAAACACAAATTGCATAATTGACTTTAATCTAGCTGATGAGTCCAAGATAAAGGAAAGTTATACAATTGAAGGAGCAAAATATATTTTTGAATTTGAAGTATAAGCGATGGCGAAAGAACACGGAGAACCTTATATCATGTAACTCCTCATCAGCTGGAAGTGGGTGAGACATCCTTAGGGTTAGTCCACATTAATCAAGCAGAATTCTAGAACTTGTTAGATTATTGGTCAGCGAAATCCGTGATACAACTAACAAGAAATGATATGAGGCATCCTTGGCAGCAGGCCATTCTAGCCACCCTTATTCGCATGCTTCTACATGCACCTAGTTCCTGAATTTAGGCCAAAACAATCCTTACCTTCAAAACAAGCCGTTGGAAATCGAGCCATCTAGATAATTAATCCTCCATTAAAGAATCTCGATTTCCTTCAAGGAGGGAAGAGATAAAGTTTGGGGGTATATATATATATATATTTTGGAGAACTAAAGGAGAAATACAAAAGGGTGAAAAGAAAGATGATTCTAGCAGAAAAAAAAGAAAAAAAAAGGCTTAAGGAAAGTTTTGTCTTGTGGCCCTAACTCCTCTTGAACAATTAAGTTCTTAGCGGTGTTTCAACACCTAGTACCCTAATGCCAACTGGTATGTGGGAGCTACTAACCCAAAGTTTGCTAAGAGTGTTAGAAAGCCTAAAAAGACAGAACATTGCACTATTCTTGAAGGGTGACTGAGAAAAAAAAGTTCCAACTTTGAGAAGTACAAATGAGAAATGGGAACAAACAATTTTAAACAGAAGAAATCAAGAAGATACCCCAGGACACATCCGAGGTCTTAGAGATAAAGAAATGGCCATATATGGCCTTGTTATGTCTTTTCAAAAAAAAAAATTATCTGTGTAAAAGACCCAGTTTTTGTATAGTTGTAAATTAACTTCTTTTTGTATACAATATACATTTTTGTGAGTATGGATGTATGGGCCAATGTGGCCATTTTTGCTCTTGTATGGGTCTCATAACACGAGACACAGGTATTCCGCGGGTTGACGGGTTGTCAATACACCCCCAGATTTCAGGGCTTCACATAATCTAGCATTTAGGTTACATAAACACACGAGAAACACGCTATAAATGCTAATATCATTCACCCCCTATTATATACCCAGAGATATGGGGTTGACTTTGAAGAAACCTTCTCACCGATCGCTAAACTAAAGTCCATTAGGATACTCTTATCCATTGCTGCATATTATGATTATGATATATGGAAAATGGATGTCAAGGCAGCATTCCTAAACAACTATCTTGAAGAGAGCATCTACATGATGCAACCAGAAGGTTTTATCGCTAAAGGACAAAAGCATAAAGTCTACAAATTGCAGCGATCCGTTTATGGACTCAAGCAAGCTTCAAGATCATGGAATATGAGGTTTGATGAAGCTATCAAATCTCAGGGTTTTGAGCAAAGCTTAGATGAACAATGTGTCTATAAGTTCATTAAAGAAAAAAAAAATGTGGTTTTCCTGATTCTTTTTGTGGATGATATCCTACTCATTGGGAATGATAAGGAATCAATGAATGACATAAAGTTGATCATCAAAGAAAATTTCAGTGAAATATTTGGGGATAATATCATTCAAGATCTCGAAAAAAAGCTTTTGGTTTCGTCACATGCATCGTATATTGAAAGAACTTATGAGGTACAACATGTGAATTCAAGAAAGGTTATTTGCCTTCCAAGACATAGAACAATGTCAAGACTACCTGAAGGAAGAGAGGACATGGGGCCCATTTATCCATATGCATCTGCGATTGGAAGCTAATATGCGCTATCTGTGTACTAAGTAGGACATATGTTATGCGTGGCGTAAGTAAGTAAGTCGAATCAAATCTGGATTCGATCATTGGAACTATGATCAGTGTATTCTAAAATATCTAAGAAGAATAAGAAACTATATGCATGTGTATTCTATAGAAGATTTGTCTATCACTGGATATATGATTAGTGCCCAAAAAGTGCTATTTTGAACCCTGTTTATTTCGGTTTTGAGTGCTTTTTGTGTACTAATCATTCTAATTAACCTGATTTGCACATTAAGGTCCCTACTATTTTACTGATCGCATTTTGTGGCAAATTTTGCAGTTTTTGCTAGCTAAATTATGCCAAAATTGTCGAGTCGATCCAAGCATGAAGAATTCAAGTCAAACTCAACATTGCAAATCAAAGATCAGAAGGAAAGAGCAAAATTGAAGCACGGCTGGAGGCTTTACTCATGTGAGCAATGTACCTGACTCCGGCCTTGTGCATCCTGCATTTTTGTTCTCCTGAATTTCACACTTTTGTTGTTTTGCTACAATTTTGGTTTCTTAGATATTAACCCTTGTAATAGCTTTAGTTTTAGTTTTTGTAATTTCTACATACGAGAAGTTTGTGTATAAGCTGGAGTCGAGGTTTTGTATCAATCGACTCACTCTGAGTCGGCAATACGATTGAGTGGGAGCGAGTTCAGCGGCTTCCTTTCTCCACTTTCTTTCCTTTTCTTTTCCATTTTCGGCTGCCAAAGACTCCTCTGGGGATGACAACTTCGAGAGGATGTTCGTAAACCTCTTCCTCGTTGAAGAGGAGGGCTGCTAGCTAGGATTTGAGGTAAACTGATGGTTCCCTGTTCTTAACGCACGCATTTATGGTTGTTTACATTCCTGCTTCTCACTTAGGTTAAAATCTCTTAAGCATGCTCTCTTTAATGTGTATTTGGCAAGCTTTTGAGTTCCAATGGATACTTTCACTAGATCCATTGAGACTGATTCAGATTGTCTCTGCTAGTTATCGTGGAGTAGGGTTTTGAGATGTGGTTTCCTTCTTTAGGGAACATTTATGCCCATTTAAATGCTATTTTCAAAAGGGAAAATCATAGGAGTTTAGTTTTTTAACGCTACATAAAGATCGGTTCAGGAAATGACTATATGTCATCCTCCCCAGCGAAAAATGCAGGGGACATGTTGGTTGCAGCAAAACACTAAACCGGTGGCTAGAAACTTGAGGGGTTTACATTTTACATTTTTCTTATTTAGTTTGAGTTTGCAAACCATCAACTCCCTGTTTGACCCAAACCTTAAATCCAAATTAAATTCACCATTTTGAAGCAACAGTAAATCATTTGTGCAAAGAAAACCCATCCACGTGTTCGATCTAAATTTGGTATCACTGCGGTAGATTTGCTACGATAGGAAGAATTAGGTTTATAAATTTTGTTCATTAGAAGGCACCCTCTTGTGCCTGTGAAAATCAAAATGGCGCGGATTCTTGTGAAGTGCCTTAGTGCAAGTGAGAAGTTGTTGAACTTGTGATCCTCATCACAAGTATTGGTAAATTTCTTTTATATTATTGTCGTTTTTTTTTTGTCATTTTCATTTCATTGTAAAATATATATATATATATATATATATTGTTGAAGGATTGTTTTTCTTGTGTAGTCTTGTGTTGCCCTGTTTCTGCTGCAGGAATCCATTTTCGACTGAGCTTGAATTGTGATCAAATGGAACACTTTGAGGGAGAGCAGTACAGTCAATACCCTGTGGAGAGAAACCCTAGAGCATACATGTCCATGAGGGACTATAGAAATTCTCCATGGGTGAGTGCACCCTCCTACATGGTGCCTCCACAGTATGCACCTCCTCCACATCCACAATATGCCTCTTCGTCTCAGCCTCAACCACCACAGCCAATCTCCTTAGTTGAGGAAGCAATTCTAGACATTACTAAGCTAGTGGGTGACCTTGTGGGGAAGCAGAAGATGATTAATGCACACTGGAATCAAAGAATTGATCTTGTGGAAGTTTTGAGCCCAAAAATTAGATGGGCTCTGAATGACATGTTCGAAATTAAACAACTTGGAGACTCCATTTCAAGGCTCGCAATCAACCCAACATGTTCATTCAGAGGAAGAGAATCCAGAGGAAGAGTACCTAAGTGACACCATGGTGGAGGAGCTTTGTACATTGTTGATTGAGGAAGGCATTGGAAAGGAAGCAGTGGAAGAGCCCAAAAAGCATGTTCTAAAACCATTTCCCACTAACAACCCACTCTCGTAGCCCGCACTTACGAGTGTACATTTTGCCTACACTTGAAGCATAATCCACGCCCAAAGCTCCCACCATAAAGCCCACCCCATCACTGCCTGCCCTGCAAAACCTTAAGAAGCTAGTGGCCTGATTGGAAACTTTGCCACTACCTCCGAAAGATGGCGCGTGTTGCTTGGCATAGTGGTTGATTCGGGTGTTGGTTCGAATGTGGAGCACGAGACCTCGGCATTTATAGGCCCTGACAATTCCGGCTGACCTCGAGAGCAGGAATTGGTTTGGGAGGCTCTGATCTCCCAGCTTTTTAGTTTTTAAATCTTTTCTTTTTCTCTTGTTTTATTTGATTTTATTTTTGATTTCTTCCAATTTTCTTCTTAGATTTTCGTTAATTTTAGTTAATCTTTGTTTTATATTAATTTTAATTTTTCTACAAATTTTTCTTAATTTTTCATGTTTATTTTGCAGTTTTTATCCAAAATTTTGATGCGTGGGAGGCGGGGGCACAAAATTCACAACTTATGAAATTTCACGGGGTTGCGAAATCCAGATTTCGCAATAGCTTTGTGAAATTTAAAACCTAATAGTGCATGGAGACTCCATTGTAGCGAGGTTTTGTTTTTAGTGCCTTTGTACTATTTTGTCTTATATGTGTATATATATATATATATATATATATATATATATATATATATATATATATATATATATATATATATATATATATATAAGTATCTCTCATATACATAAAATAAATAAATAAAATAAAATAAAAATAAAAAGAATTTTATTTATTTTATTTTTAAAAAAATGAATTTTTATTATTTTATTTTATTTTTCAAAAAAAATATTTGCAGCCTGCGAATTTTCGTAGGTTGCGAATTTTCCGTAACTTCTATTTGTTTTGCACCTCATTTTTGTTTCCTCGTAGCGTTTTCATCGAACTCCGTTTTAGGAGTTTTTGGCTTGTATTGGAAAGATTAAGAAGTGTAGAATCAAATATTTCAAGAAGAACACTTTTGAAAATTATTATGAATGTGTAATTTCAAAATTCTCCAACTAGTCACTTTTTTCTCGTTCTTCTCTAACTTGTTTATATGAAGCCCAAATGCCAAATGGAATTAGACAAGGCATCGATGGAAATCTTAGGAGTCTCTACATCCAAAACGAGCACATATCATCAAGGAGGTAACACTTCCTTCTACAGCTTTCCAATCAAAGACCATTACCCAAATAATGCTTTGACATATGGTTAGGGGGAAAGTTAGCAAAGGAAGTGGCATTTATTTTTGTTTTTATAATGAGCAAGCCCATTTTGTGATGATCAGTGGCTTGCTAGTTTTCCTTTGTGAAGGCTGTTCTGCTATACGGCCCAATTTTCAAAATTACACACACTTTTTGTGGTTTTGCCTAACCTGCAAGTTTGAAAATTTGAAGCACTGTCCAATTCTATTAATGTTAGAGTGATGTCATGCCTAGTTTAGTGGATAATCAGTTGAACTCTTATTGCTTTTTACCACTTTTATTCCACCTTTAGCTAACACACCTGATTGCACGTAGTTTTCAACAATAGGGTGCGCCTACCTCCTAAAAATTGTAAACCTACCTAGTTTCGTTGACCACTAGTAATAGGTTAAGGACCCCATGTATAGAAGGCCAATGTGTGTCTTCCAAAATAAAAGAAAAGAAAATGAAAAAGAAAGAAAGAAAAAGAAGAAGAGAAAAAGATTGCAACGCTTTGCCTTGAAACGTCTCAGGGTATATGGCAAAAGCCTTTAAAGCCCGGTGCCTTAAGCCAACTGGTTGGGAACCACCGACTTAGTGCTCGCTACACGGGTGGATAGGTGGAGTTTAGCAAGTTGTAGGTGCTGGAGTTTCGAAATCATTCGGAGTCCGAGGTGAAACCTGAAGAGTTAGTAGTCGAAAGATCCTCATGACTTGGTGCCCTAAGTCTTAATTGGTTGGGAGTCATCGGTAGATCCCCGTTACATGGACTTCGTTGAGGTCGATTCCTCAGCATTGCACCCCTACAACACAAAAAGAGTTGTGGAATAAGAGTGGGTCCTGATCTATTTAGGTTGGTTAGTGTCCTAGGTGGAGGCAGTAGCTTGGTTGGGGGGAGAGTGCAGTTTGGTAGTTTATTGTTGAGAACTGATCAAACAAACACTTAGATTTTGGTGGAAGTTCCTGGTTGAGTCATCGAGAAGGAAGCTCTTTTGATACTCCATTTTGTATGGCATTCATTCTCTCGAGGTAGTTATTAGGCGAAGTTTCGGTAATTTTCATTGAGGGTTAGGCATTACTTCTTTCACAACCTTTTTGAACTGCAACCTTTTTGTAACATAATTTTGTTATCATTTTGTATGCTCTCTCTTTCTTTCTTTCTTTCTTTCATTGCTAAGGGACTAGCAGTGTGTAGGTTAGAGTATGATTAGTGCCAAAAGTGCTATTTTAATTTTTATTTATTTCGAGTTTTGAGTGTTTTTTGTGTACTAATCATTCTAATTAACTTTGATTGCACATTAAAGGTCCCTACTATTTTCTTGATCACATTTTGTGGCAAATTTTGCGATTTTGCTATAGCTAAATTATGCCAATATTGTAGTCGATCTAGAGCCGAAGAATTCAAGTCCAAACTTCGTGACATTGCAAATCAAAGTCGGAAGAAAAGAAGAGCAAAAGTGAAGAAAAACGCTGCGGGAAAGCTTCTCATGCTAGCCTTTGTACCGCGGCTCGACACGGTGCATCCTGTAGCCCCTGTTTTCCTGCATGTCACGCATTTGTTGTTTTAACTACAATTTTTGGTTTCTTCCGATATTAACTCTTGTAATTGCTTTAGTTTAGTTTTTTTTTGTAATTTCCCTTGCTCTGAGCCGTATATAAGCTAGAGTCAAGGTTTTTATCAATCAACTCACTGTAAGTCGGCAATACAATGAGCGGGAGGCAGTTTCCCCGCAACTTCCTTTCTCCACTTTCTTTCCTTTTCTTTTCCGTTTCATTGCCAGGCACTACTCACGAGGATGACAACTCAGAGGATGTTGAATCATACACCTCTCTTCCTCCTTGAAGAGGAGGGCGCGGCTAGGATTTGGGAGTGGCGGCGGTCCCTGTTTTAACGCACGCATTTATTGTTGTTTATGTTCTTGCTTCTCACTTAGGTTAAAATCTCTTAAGCATGCTCTCTTTAATGTGTATTTAATAAGATTTTTGGGTTCAATGGATACTTTCACTGAATCCGTTGAGGCTCGGATGAATTGTCTCTTAGTAGTTATCATGCGTGGGTTTTTGAGACGTGGTTTTCAACGCTCTGAGACATTTATGCCCATTTCAAATACTATTTTCAAAAGGAAAATCATGGGTTTAGTTTTAACGCTAAATGAAGATCAGGTTCGGAAATGACTTCTCTATGTCATCCTCCCCAATAGCGAGGAAAAAATACGGGGACATGTTGGTTGCCTTGACCTAAACCGATGGCCGGAAACCTCAGTTCCTATTTATTTTCTTATTTTAGTTTCCCGGTTTGCAAACCATGAACTCCCTGTTTTTACCCAAACCTTAAAATCAAATTAAATTCACCATTTTTGAGCTTGATAAATGTTTGCTGCAAAAGAAAGCATTCCTTGTGTTCTATCCTAAAGCCGCTATACTGTATTAGCTTTGCTATGGCAGTAGGAGGAAATTTAGGTTCATAAATTTTGTTAATTCCGGCACCCCTACTGTGGCACGAATCAATATACTAATTCTAATTTTCAAACTAATAGAGATGATCGAAAATCAATATCAAGATCAATGTTCACTTTAGGTGGAGGAGTCGTTGTGGAGGGTAATAAGCAAGCGATGTTGCTAACTCACTATGGAATTTGAATATGTGGGTACTTGGAAGCATCCATGGAAGCTATTTGGCTCATGACTTCTTGATAGTGAAAAGTTGTTTTGGGTGTGGAAAACCAATTAACCTCTATTGTGATAACACTGGGGCGATTTCAAATATCAAAGAACCAAGACACCATAAGCGAACCAAGCATATAGAACGAATATATCATTTAATACGATCAATTATGGAAAGAGGTGATGTAAACGTGTTAAAGATTACTTCAGAAGATAACCTTGTAGATCTAGCAGCGTTGCATTGAAGTTTTCGAAAGAAAAACATTTGGAGGGCTTTGGATTGAAAAGACATATACCATCACCTTTAATTGCAAGTGGAGATTGTTAGAATAAATGCCCTAAAGCATATATTGAAAATAAATTATTTATTCTCGATAAATAAATATTTCATTTAATGCATGTATTATTTAAAGTAACTTTATGAATATCACAAAATCCATGATTATCGAATGTAACCTTAAATAACTATATAAGTGTTATGTAAAGGGATATTATTTAAGGATGATAATTTAAGAAAACCGTCAAATTGTTATGTTGACAACAATTAAAGTATGAGATCTTTAATTGATTTTAAATAGTGCGTGTTATTATCATTAGAGAATGAAATTGTTTTATCAAACGATTAATGAAAGAGAGACATCTAATAAATGCACTTTACGCCAGTGTGATTATGTAGGGCAGGGCGTGACATGATTTGAATAAGCGACTAATTTACGTAGCGCCCTATCAGGGTCCCAGTTAATGACGAGTCGACCGCGAAACCTATGAATATCGGGTGCTTCGATATCACACTCACATGTCTCATATATCGAGACCATTATTGTATACTTTTCTTACAAAGAACCATTTTCTTATAATATTTTACAAGAGTTTAATGTACAACTCTTCTACACTTTTACATGCCAAAATATATTAAAACTAGATTGTTCTAATATATTTTACAAAATGCTTCTCGAAGGCCGCCATGAGCCTTCTTAGTACTCACGACCTCGAAGGAGGCGTCGTCTTCTGTGTACTGAAAGGGGGATCCCCTGACGGGTGAAAAGCCCCGATGGTGATAATCCTACAAGGATTACTCACTGAAGATGCTGCGTACGATGATCGCCTTGAAACTTGACGTCAAAGTAAAATGTACGCCAGATGTCGTATATGCAATGCGTGAAATGTAATCGTACCCCATATCACAATTAAGCTCATACGACTCCCTCACACCTACCTATGCCAAGTGTGAACTATTTGTCATTTTCCGATGACAACCAAAAATTTGTTCTTAATCTCTTCACATTTTCACTTACAACCATGCGCCTTTTGTGGGTATTAGTTTAACGGTGTCGTACTTGACGGGCTCCATAAACCAGACACTTTACGACCTTTCAGGTGGGGACTATGTACCATGGCTGATGGGTCTTTCACCTTGGGGGAAATCTATCCCAACTTGCTAATACCCGGCACATAATTATTCTTTACCATTTCCTTAACTAGTGCGACTCATTTGGACCTTGTCCCACTAACCGAGCCCACTTATCAACACCATACGTAGTGTTGATCCATAACCATGTATCCATGACACTCCATCGAACACCTAACACAGTGTCGATCCCAACCATGCACTCACACCCATGTCATGTGATGTTTTCATGCACGTGCAATGCAATTATGCCATTGCCTAATTATACCATGCTACATATAAAATGAGAACTATATGTTCACACATACTCATGCATATTCATCCATGCATCATTTGAACATTTATATTAAAGTGAATACAAATTCCAAACCATGATATCCAACATTCCACTTATCAAGTTCAAGCATGCACATGCATATTAACGAAATTCCTCAACATACCATGGATAATTATAATTAAGCTACATATAATTCTCCTCATTACACAAGTGATTAGTACTAAATAGTGCAATATAGGCCTTGTTTATAGCGGGTTTATGCTTTTTGTGTACTAATCGACTTCAATAATAATTGACACGTTGGGTCTACCCTTTGCTACTAATCATATTTTGTAGCTATTTTAGTAGTTTTGTAGGCCGAATGACTTCTATTTCTTCAATTTGACTCAAACACGATGAACCTAAGCCATATTCGAAGATGTATGATCAAATCATAGGAAATTCGGAGCAAATTTATTGAAGAAAGGAGGAGCAAAGCATTGGGAAATTTGGAAGTTTTAAATTTAACAACACCAAATTTCGCGAGTTGCCAATTTTCCTGACTTGCAAACAACATCTTTAATCATATTTGATCAAGGTGTTGGTGGTTTTATACAAGTTTGCCCTTATGTAATTTTGGTTCTTTAACACATTTTTATGTTCTTATACTAAGCACCTATACTGTTAAATCTGCATGCGTCAGTCAACACTTTGTGTTGATCGATGATCGAAAATTGGGCCGCAGCTTCCCTTTCCTCTCACGGTGGTGATTTTCTCTTCTTCTCCGGCTTCACTTTCTTGCATTTTCTTGGTAGCCAAACACCTTGATGATGACAAATCAAGGGATGGCAACTAAAACCTGATCCTTGAAGGGGAAGGCCATTGGAGTGTTGTTTTAGGCTTAGGCGCATGTTCTCATGTTCTTATTGTATGTATTCAGTGTATTTGTGCCCCTGCTTCTCTGTGGTTAAAATCTATCAAACGTACTCTCCCTATTGTAGAAATGTTTTGGCCAGGCTTTTGGGGTTGGTGGATACTTTCACCTAGATCCCACTGAGGCCCAGTTAGTTGTCTCATATTGGTTATTGTAGGGTAGTGTTTTTTAGATGTATTTTCACTGCTAAGGACATTTTTGCCTAATCAAATGCCATCTTTCAAAAGGAAAACTCTAAGGGTCTAGGTTTTAAAGCTAAATTAAGATACAGTTAGGGAAACTGGCTATATGTCATGCTCCCCAACGAGGATAAGACCGTACATGTTGTTAACCTAAAATCCTACGCCTGATGGCTGAGACTTCAAGGATTTCTCTTAACTTTTACATCGATTATTTAAGTTTTCAAACCATTCACATTGTTTTCCATACCTCATAAATCACTTGAAAAGATATATTCAATGCCTTTGTAACTCTTCTCTCACGAAGAAAACCCATCCTGTGTTCGGCCCTAGAGCCACTATCTGCTTGAGTAGCTTTGCTCGTCGGTAGTAGGAATCGGTTCTGAAATTTTGTTGTTGATTCGAACACACGCGAGAAACGAATCAAATGCGTGCGGATCAACGAGGATGGTGCCCTGGTGAGAAGAAAACGATGAACTTGTGATTCATATCACAAGAGTTTTGGTTCAATCTCATTTCTTTTTGTTTATCATTTTCCCCACTTACCATGAGTTCACGTAGAAATTTGAAGCTTCATTGCGGGAGTTTAGAAAACTTCACTGTGCAAGCTGTTCACCCCTGTTTGATTTTAGTTCATATGCACTTTTTGTTAGTTTTGTTTTTTATTGATCTCTTTGCTTTAGTGTGATGTAGCGACTTATGCGATGGGAATGAAATGCTATGAGTGATTGGAAAGTTAGTGCTTCAATTGAAGAGGGTTGTGAGTTAACGCAATGTCGAGATGGAGACACTGGCGGCCAGCAAAGATTCATCGGGAACCCAATGTACAGATATTAGGATCACGTTCACCCCAGGGATTTGGTTCACCTGTTGTAGCCTCTGCAGAGGATGTGCGATGGTGCTTGTTTGGGTTCCCTGCTCAGGCGCATGGTATGGAAAATAGAAAGTCACCCCCACATTAGGGATTTTAGAGTTTTCGCATAAGAAAGATTGCATTTGATGTGGACTGCTCCCAAGGATGAAGGCCTTTGTGAAGCCCTCAAGTTATTGCCAAAGTGAAGCAACTTACTAAGGCCAAGGACCGTGGGGAATGAAGTGACTATGAGCATAATTTTAAAGTTCTTGTTGCCCATCAGAGACCATGGGTGAGATCTTAAGGAAAATCTGTACAAAATATGACGGTGAAAGTTTATCGTGCTGGGAAAGGGTGCTTAGAATTATAGTGCATGCCTCACATGGCTTTGATACGCGGATTACGGTGGAACCATTCTATGATGAATATTAGCCTCCATGACGACTCACGGAGACCATATGTGGAGAGGTTCCTTATCAAAGTGCCCGATGAATCCATGGACTTGCACAGAGCTACATTGGCTAAAACCTCCAAGGGTTGGATGGCGAGACAGAAGTGAAAGATAAAAACCAGCATTAAACTGAGGGAAGCGTTTATTCATGGCAGGAGATGTGGAATTCAAGGCTAAGTTGTCACCACAAACAAAGGATGGAAGAACTCGACGGAGAAATCACCCGGGGAGATAAGAGTGGCCCGAGGAATCTATGCCTATGACCATGTTTCAATTCGTCAATTTGTCATGAGGAGAGAATTGTCTAATTTCCCCCTCAGTAAGGGATTTGATGGTTGAAAATGTAAATGTTTTGTGACTAAAATAAGCCACCAGCGATGCGGATATGGCAATACTTATAGTCGTGGGCTTCTGACACATCATGGGAGCTCGTATCTGTTGCCAGAACACAGGGGCCTCAGGTAACCAACAGTGTTAGTTTACCTCTCGACGGCTGACGATATAAGCCTCATGTTGTGGAGCAGGTATCATAGTTTGACCAAGTGGTGAAATTTTGTGGAAGAGGCGAGAAAACTATCAATGCCCGAATCAACCAAGAATAAATAACAAAAAGTTCCATGAACGAGGTTAGTGGGAGCTATGGCTTCGTCGGGGTGTTACCATCTGATGGCTCGCCAGGTGGCACGAACGATGACCAGCAGTGGAAAAGAGGAGTCCGCTGAACCTTTGTCTAGGGGTGCAATGAACTGAAAGCATTTCAACGAGCTTTTAAAATGGATTGAAGTCAAGGCCATTATCACCTTGAGAATTGGTTGATTGGTGCGAAAACCTTATTTTGAGCCACATTCGAGATGGGTTTGAGTGCTTTTACTTCATTCATTATCAATTAATGATGAGGTGTTAGATCATAGTATCACTTATGCCATTTGAGGTTATTTATTGGTTATTTTGCAGGTTTTAATAATACTGAAGTCCATTAAAAGTGAATTTGATATCGAGATGTGAACGAACAAGAAGGGTTAAACTATTTCATTATCCTTCTCAAATTCGTTGATGAAATGAAGGCAAGTGAAGAAGGAGGATCACGATGAGAGTCGTGAAGCCAGCGATGAAGCGACAATTCCGGGAAATTTCGCTATGATTGAAAATTTGTTTGGGATTGCGAAAATTTCAGCGATCCTAGCGAGGTGAAATTTACGCAATCTAGCTGGTGAGAAATTTAAGCTAGGCTAGCGAAACTAAATATGCGCGAAAATCCTTTGTGCCTAGAGAAATTCTTCAGTTTATTCTCTCTAAAATATTTCGCTAGAATTTCAGCAAAATTTCGGCCCAGCTAGCGATTCCCATGATACATAGTGCAGAAATTTGTGATTTAAGCTATCTCGTGCAATTTAAACTGAGCTAGCGAAATTTTAAACTACCCTAGCGGTACTCACACATAGCGAGTTCCTTGCCCTTTGTTAATTTTTGTGTAGTGTGTTTGAGTTATACCATCATGTCATATGTTTAACCAATATTTTAAGGTTTTTCTTATAGTTTCACACCATTGGGTGGCCTCATATAAAGAAAGCCCCCATCATTTTGTATTCAACGTCCTTTTGGAAACTTTCATTTATTGTAAATGTCTCCATGACTGGTTTGAGGATTTGCTTTATATCATATCTCATCTCTTAACCTGTTTTCTGAGCTGCAGACACCCTCTGAGGATGGCGACTCGAGGTACGCGCTAGCCTCTTTAGCTTTGAAGTATGAAAGCTGGTTTTGGGGCGATTAAGGTTGTCCTCTATGTTTTAAATGCTAGAGTCTTTGTGTTTGGTTCCATATCTTCCAAACTAGGGTTTATAGCCATTTAATGTCATTACTTTTGTTCAGTCTTTTACTTAACAGTTGGTTATAATTAATTATTTGCTGCAGATACGCGCTATTCTTTAGATGTGGCAGCTACGAGCCCCTTGAAATGAGGTTGAGTGCTGGGTTTAGAGCTAAATGGAGGCGTGAGTCATGTTACTATTATTAGCTCAATCAGTGGGTTTCTGGTTTGTTTTCCTGATTCACTTAAAGATCAGTTATAGCTTGGACGTATAGGTTGCTTGCATGCGTAATGCGAGGATATAACGAGAGGACACTTGTTTGCCCCATGTTATCAAGTTAGTGACCTAAATCTTCCAGGTTACCATTCACATAATTTATTTCATGATTATTCGAGTAACTAAACAACCCTCTTGTTTAAGAACAGTCTGAAATCCAATTAAAAAGCCTCACCATTTTAAGCGTGATCTGAAATCATTCCTAGGATGAAAACCTATCAAAGTGTTCGAACCCTGAGCCTATCTTGCGATAGCTTGGCTGGTAGTAGGAGAATTTGAATATAATTTTGTTGATTCCGCATCACCCTACGGTGCTTTGAATCGATGTGAAATTGACGACCAATCTTATCTATGGAAAAATAAGAGAACATGTGGAAGAAGAGTCTGAACACATAATCATCAAAGAAGATTCGATGAAAGAAAGCATGCCCCCCCCCATTTCCCCAAGCACTGAGAGGCAAAAGGCCTTAGCAAGAAGGCATCTGGAGAATCTTTGAGCGGTCGGGAGTGAACATCCGGCTGCTTGATATGATCAAATAAGTTCCAACTATGCTAAATTTCTAAAGGACTTATCTGCGAGTCAAAAGGGTTGGGCATTAATAAAGCCTTCTGACTAACAAGTCGACTCTATCATCGATCTGAAAACCATGTTGAAATACAAAGATCGGGATCCCCACCATCTCGATCGACATTGAAGGGACACACGCACCGACAGGCCTCCCGGATTTGGGAGCGGTCCAACTACTTCCATATAATGTGCAATGGCAGTTAGGTTTGGGGAGAGTGACCTACTAACATCACCCTATCCGTAGAAGATCGATCAGTGAAAATACTAAAGGAGATAGTTGAGGATGTCTTGGTAAAGGTAGATAATTTCTATTATCAGGTGGATTTTGTGGTTCTTGATACAGAGCCAATGGAAGAGAGCACTCACCAAGTGCCCATCATACTTGGGAGGCCATTTTTGGCGACAGCTAATGTTATAATCAAGCTGCTAGAGATGGGGTTATCGGCTCACCTTCGGCAACATGACTCTGGGCTCGGCATTTTTCACTTGAGTAGCGAGGATAAGCTTGGTGAGGATAGGGCGAAGTCGGGGAAAGTGCATGCAGTGGCGCAGGTGAAGGAAAAGCCGGTATTCATAAAGCTGCAGAAGGTGGTGAGAACCAAGAAGCGGTTGATGAAGGATCAGCTACATCGGTCAAACCTTCTGCATGTCATGCCTGCGGCTGCAAGAGCCTAATGCTTGACAGCAGGAAGCGGCGAAGTTGAACTCAAGCTGACACACCTCACTTCTGAAGCATGGAGGAGCTTCTCCTCCTTGACCCACTATGAGACCTCTTATCAGCATCATAGGGAGTGGTTCCTGCGAACTTGGAAACCACTCAAAATTTTAATTGAATTTTTGTTTTGTTTTATTTCAGAATTTTTGATGGATTTCCATTATTTCCTTTAATTTTCAAATTTTGTGAATTTTTTTTTTCTAGCTTAATTTCTCATAATTTTGGTTTTGTATTTTGCAGGTATTCAGTGCATGGGAGGTGGGAATTTCTGAGAATTTCTCGAGGTTGTGAGAGCCCACCGCAACCTGCTTGAAATTTATGAGATTCACAATCGCATGCGGAGATGCTGTTCATCTCTCCTCCCCTGCAAATCGTCGTTTTCCTGCAACCCTCCGTTTCACGCTCCTGAAATTAATTTTTATAATCTTTTGAGCCGATGATTAATGGTCATTAAAGCCATTAATTTTCATAACTTCCGCTGCCACTCCTCCGCTATAAAACATTAGTGCTTAAAACACTCATATTATACTTTCGCGTCGATCTTTGTTTCACGTTTATTTTATAGTAATTTTGCGCTAGTTTTTGTGGCTGAACTCACGATTTGGTGTCTGGTTTGGATCTGGTACATTGGGTAAAAGCGACTCTTAGGAAGCATGCGAAGCAATGGGGACCAAAGCGAAAGTGGCGTCACGTCGCGGCGTTTTGACGTCGGGGCGTCCCCGTCGCGCGGCGCTACTCGCGTCCTGACGTCTCAGCATCATGACGTTCCGAATGTCCTTGACGTCGGCCACGAGATCTACCCTCGTCATTAAAAGCGAAATGGTTCCGAAATGATTAATTTGTCGGAGGCGTCTGCGAACAAAGGCAGGAATTCGAGGCATAGTGACCACGGACTTAGTGCCCGGGATTTGTCTTCATTTCTTATTTTCGGATATTAGAATTATGTTTTAACGAGACATTTTGATCTTTTCACTCATTATGTTACTGATTATTTATAGGAGTTATATTGAACCATCGCTGTATGTTGATGGATTAAAGTTTGATCTTTTATATTATTAGGTTGTTTATCAATTTGTTCACATCTGCTCTATTTACGTAGTTCAATTATATAATAATGTGCGGCCCAGCATTGCGCATAATCATAGAGATCTGAGATTAGAGATGAGGTTTTCGCGAGAGTTGGATGCAGAAACGACCTTGAGTTGATTCGGTAAATGAGATGTTAAGATCGAAGGTGGCATAGAGTTAAAGCGTTTAACATCTCGAATGCGAGTTGAGATAGAGATCATACTCAAATATTCACGAGATAGGCGGATATACCTCGAGAGAGGATATCTTATGAGTAAGATCACCTCGCCATTGGCCAATTGTAAATACATTGAATAATAATATTTTTAAATAATCCATTAAAAGTGACGAGGGAGATATAACCTAATATCAATACCAATAATTCATTAGAATCTAAACTCGATCGACT
Source organism: Tetrastigma voinierianum (assembly GCA_016808115.1). Classification (NCBI taxonomy): domain Eukaryota; kingdom Viridiplantae; phylum Streptophyta; class Magnoliopsida; order Vitales; family Vitaceae; genus Tetrastigma; species Tetrastigma voinierianum. Next base: position 91,199 of record JAEQBH010004603.1, on the reverse strand, counting down.
TTCATACATTCACCTTCTTTCCTAAAATCTAATCTCTGCCGGATATCATCTAAAAAGCCGAGACCTTTGTAGTCTGATACATACGTCACGTGGGAGAGAGACGAGTGGATCGATATCGTACCACCGTACTATGTGCTTGGGGCGGCAGCGTGCGCTAGCTGTGGCGTACATTTTACAGCGTTTCGGCTGTCAATTTTTGAGCGCCGTTGCGGATAGTTTAGGTGTGTAGAGAAATTAAGCAAATAGATATTGCGGAAATTTCTTTACTTTTGTTTATTTTTACAAGTGCTCGTAATTTGGTTTTATTGGATTTAGGTGTGTTAGTGCGGCGTAGTTTTCGATAAGTACATGCGGCAGCGAGATCAGTCAACCAACACTGTTTGATCCCGAACGAGAGAAAGACTTACGCGCAGTTGCGTAGAAGCGAGAGCGAGCAATTAGAAATCCGATAATCATGGAAAACGAGAGAAGCGAAATCTTGGCATTGAGCAATTGAACCCGCAGAGAGGCCGAAATAAAGGAATCATGGAAGGAATCGCAAGCACCCGGACGTTTATACCAAGCCCGGATGACCACTTCATGCTGTGCGATGAGTTCGTATTACACAGTTCGAGGGCGGCTATCGACGACCACATTCAACGAGCAATTTCAAATTGAAGTCGATCCTGATGAGATGCTTGAATATCTTGTTCCATGGACTACCCCATGAGAACCCGAATATGCATTTGACTAACTTCCTCGAAGTTTGCGATACTATCAAGTACAACGGAGTTACTGAAGAAGCTCTAAGGTTGCGGTTATTCCCACTTTCACTTGGAGATAGAGCCAAGCACTGGTTAACCAGTCAGCCACCAGATTCAATCACTACATGGAATGATTTGGTGCAAAAATTTCTGACTAAGTTCTTCCCACCTTCGAAAATTGCACAGCTTGTGCAAGAGATCAATACGTTTGGACAATTAGAGGGGGAGAACCTAGCAGAGGCATGGGACAGATTTCACGAATTATTGCGGAAGTGCCCACACCACCGACTGACCAGATGGATGCAAGTCCACACCTTCTATAATGGTTTGAGAAATGCAACTAGAACAATGATTGATGCTTCAGCTGGAGGAGCACTGATGAAGAAAACCACAGACCAAGCTTATGAAATCTTAGAAGATGCTGCGACTAACACTAATTGGTGGCTGAGAGAAGGCTACACCGATAGCGTGGTGGGTGGCACGAATAATAGGTCCTCAACAATGCGGTGAATCATGTAGCGCAGTGACTAAGATTAAATAGGCGACAGGAACCGCCAGCGCCAATCCAAACCAACCCATGGGAGTTATGAATTTTGTAATTAGGCGCCGGCAACCTGAATGGTCGAAACCCTACGATGACGAAGCCCGATGCGTGTCGAGTTTGTCGAGAATCAATCACATGGCAAGAACGTTATGGAAACAATTATCGAGAATCAAAATCAAGGCCAAGGGTGGCGTAATAATCGGAAACGATCCCGAGCGATCAAGGGTATGGATGGAGGAATGAAAATCGGAGAACAATATCTTGAGTCAATGGGGAAGATAGTAGACCACCTCGAAAAAAGATGGGACTTAGAACAAGCATAATCTTGACCTCTATAGCCTTCATGAGCGAGACCAAGGCGAATATCTGACAAGGCAACCCGATTGAACAATCAAGCGCTTGGATTGAGAGATTGGGAGATTCAGAATGGGGCAAATAATATCTGTTGGCAGAAAACGGCCACGAGGATCATTGCCAGCAATTGGTAAAGCCTGAGGCGAAGGAAAGAAAAGTGCTGCCGACCATCACTCTAAAGTGGAAGGAGTGGAAAACTTGGGGCCACAACCAGGTGATAAGGGAACTAGAAAATAAAGGGCATGATCGGGTCATTTCCAAGGAAACGAGGGTACAAAGCAAGGCTGACCGAATAAGGAAGCGTCCAAGGATAACAAAGTTGGGGATGAGACCAAGAAACAGTTAAAAATGGATGAACACCTTAAACATATTCCGTATCCCCAAGATGAAGAAAGGTAAGTTAGAGAAGCGGTTCGTAAGTTTCTTGATATCTTAAAGAAATACGTATTAACATACCCTTTTTGGAAGCATTAGGAATATGCCAAGTTATGTAAAATTCATGAAAAGATCTTGGCAAGTAAGAAAGTGGAAGAGTATGGGACCATCGCCTTATTGAGGAATGCGGTGCCATCTGTGAAAGCTTCCTGAAACTTGAATCAGGGTAAATTTGCTATACGGATTCTCTATAGAATGGGTATTGGGAAAAGCCCTGTGTGACTTGGGAGCGAGCATCAACGATGCCACTCTACGATGTTTAAAGGCTAAAGTTGGGAGAACGAAATCGACCTGTCCAGTCTACAACTTGGATGAGTTATGCGACACCCTCGGTATAGTCGAAAATGTGCTAGTAAAGTTGGTAAATTCGTCCTTCCAGTGAGACTTTGTCATTACGGACGTATGGAGGGAAGGCATTTCGGTCCCATCATACTTGTGACCAGCACCACAGCCACGGGAAAAGCTCAAATCAATGTGCAAGGTGAACTCAAGCCCGAAGTCCAAGGAGATGAGATCACTTTCCATGTCTTCGACCGAAGCACCGGATAATGATCCAAATGAAGATATCTACCTTCATTATAGAGAGTTTAACGAGGCGTGCGAAAAACCTCAAAGATAAGCCTATTCACCTTGCAGAGAAAGGCGAGATGGGAGAAAGTCGAAGAATATTTCACCCACCTTGAGCATTGAGTGTGAGCGCAGGAAGAGGCGTAAACGCATTCTAGTTTCTTCTAAATTATATCACACGTTGAGACTTCGGGTGCGTCAGTGACGACATTAAACATAAGCGCTTCTTAGGAGGCAGCCCAAGTGTTCTTAAACTTTTTCCTTTTCTTAGTTTGTTTTCTATTGTTTATTTTCCCAGCAATATAGGGTTTCTAGCTTTCTTGCGTAGCAGGATGTTTCTACTTGTTTGTTTAATTTGAGAACCAGCAGTCGACTAGTGGGGAAGATTATTCGAGGTGCATTACAAGTCCCATAAGTCACAGAAATGCGAGTGGGAGGTTTTCACGATCCGAGATCATCAATAATGCACAAATTTATTAAAGTCCATAGCTTCTCTGTCACGTATGGCGTGGGTTTTCTCAGCGTCGCTGACGTCAGAGTTATATCCCTCACGTGCGTCGCGGCGTGGGTTTCTCCGCGTCAGCGACATCGAATTGACCCCTCTCTCTCGCGTGCGACGTGGATCCGTGCGGCGTCAAATTGTATCATCTCACGATACGTGTGGCGTGGATTTCTCCGCGTCGCGGCGTGGATTTTCATGACTCTTGGTCCGCGTCGCGACGTTACACGCCTGCGTCGCGGCGTTGCCCTGTTTTAAAGCCAAGACCAGTTCATTTTGGATCTTCACCTCGCCCACTCCATTGCACGAGCCCTGTAGCCATCGCCTTACCTGCCTCACTAGCCTAGAGCTCATCCACGCCGGCCGGAGGTTTGTATGTGCCTTCCGACCTTGGCTGATACATCACAGAGCTCTCCTCGCTGTAACAGGGTCCTTATGGCATTTCCACCATTGTGCTCGGGTCTGGCAACAGGGCATTCTCGGTTAGTCTAGGGGTCTCTTAGATTCTATTTAAGGTTTTGTTAAGTCTATTCTAGGGTTTGGAGTCATAGTTAGTTTTTTGGCACACTTTCTAGTTTTGGATTCGTTTAGTTTGCACACTAGGTATTTTGCTTTTGTCTGATCAGTAGGTGCCCCTTTGGTGCCACTGCAAGTGTCGTCTAGGTCAATATGTGCAGCGGGCGAAATTGCACACGCAAGCGAATGACCCGGCGGACCGACCCACGCGCGATAATCGCGTGATTCGCGATCGGTTTAGCATCATTTGCAAAGCGGAGCCGTCAAGAGAAGGGGTTTCACCACCCCGATGGCTTTGTAGCAAGGCGATTGCGTTGGGGATGGCGTGCCCCATTGCGACCACCTCGTCGGCGGCGATGAGTGTGGTGCGGCGAGTTCGCCAATCTCGCATCCCATGTCTTGAAGAGTCGAGGAGTCTGCGGGCGTGATGGTGGGCCGGTCGGGGTCGATCAATAGTTATTCTGATCTAGAGAATGTCCCTTCGGAGCCGTTCGATCGGCTCGTGAGGAACCACGACTACCAGAGATTATACGGCGTATTGACCCGATGGTCGGTGGAGTGGAAAATCAATGGTGCGGGCCCACGCGGTCAATTTCGGGCCAAACGTTTCGCCTTCATTCCCAAAATTGCTGGCACCTTCATCCGTGGCGTCATGATTCAGACGGCGACGTGTGTGAAATTGTGGCGCGGCGAATTAACTCAAGCTATGCCATATTACAAGGTATACCCACGCCCGATGTTGAAAGGTTGTGAGGATGCCATCCTCCATAACGGGATGCAAAGATGAACCTAGGACACCTTCCTGATCTTTGGCTTGTGCAACAAGCCGAGGTGCTAGGCGGCAATGGGCGACTTCATCCCATGAGGCAATATCATCAAGCGGGACACTGGTGTCCAGCGACTGAGTGTATGATTCGGGTCTTGGCCCTCGGACGAGGACGAGCTTTATGAGTATCGGGCTCGCTATGGATCCACTGAAGATCCCAGGGAGACAGTGGCGATCGTCGACCACCTCCACACGCCACCCTGGCGAGCCACGGCGCGGCTCCTCCGATCCTTCCCCGGACCTTGAGGACCGGTGCTCTCCCTCAGGCGCTTTGGCCGCGTATGGGATGAGACCCGGAGGCACCGCGTCCTCGTCTCCACCGAGATTTAGAGGCCCCTCCCAGTCTTTGGTACCTTATTTGTCTGGCCCAATCAGGCCGTCATTCTTGACGGCGGAGACCTTGCGTTTGAATCGCCCGAAACTCTTGCCTTTCGCCGACCTCCACCACCACCACCGCGGTGATCACCCGGGGGGAGTCCTTCACCTCTACTATTTGTTTCTTGCGATTGGGGACCTTTGGATATTTTGTTTGAGGGGTGTGGTAATCGTGTTTTGTTTTGTTTGGATTCTGTTTTGTTTTAGTGTTTTATGGTGCTTTGTTTTTTATAGTGCTTTTATTTTGTTCGGCATGAGTTGCTGTTTCTATTGGTTCTTAATGTTTAGTTAAACACATTGTTGTGGATTAAGTTTGCGTTGTGTTAGGTCAATCTTATATGTAATAATTGCGTGTTTGTGTGCCATGTTAAAAAATAAATAAATAAATAAAATTGAGGATTACTTTGGGTGGAATTCCACGATTAACATGGATTATTCGATATACAATGTTTTGGAGTGCTTTCGGTAATTAGGTTGAATGAATTAAGGAAGGTTGTGAACCAATCTGCAGTAGTCGAACATCAGTTCTCGAGAACCACTATCCATACATAATGACCCTTGGGAGTATATGCATAGGCGCTAGGGGCCAGCTACTATAGGTTAAATTAAACCTTGGAGTTCAGACATTAAGTAGTGGATACCGAATTCAGAAAGTTCATGACACAATAAAAGAAAAAGCTGAAATAAAATAAAATAAATAAATACAAAGAAACAATGAAAAGTGGAAGAAAGACAAATGACAATAGGTATCTACATAGGAATAGCGGGATTATCAATCGAGTCTGGGGCATAGTCAGAGACGCGCAGCCCTCGCCCTTTCAGCCGCGTTGGGAGTCGTGACTTCACTGTGTGCATGGGACGAGAGAAGATGGATTTTCCACGGGGCACTGGGTTTGGTTGATGTTCAGAGGTGGTTTTAGAGGAATTTTAATGCTGGTGCCCTCAACGTTGAGTGCAGTGGGATCCCCTTCTGAAGAACCTGACTAAAACTTTTTTGGCACTAGGTTTTCTTCCATTATTTTAGGTACCATGAGGGAAATTTCTGGTGTTTAGTCAGAATAAAATAGATTGTCGTTTCTATCATACTATGTTAAGCTTCATTAATAATTTAGTTGAGCTCAGGTAGGGTGTGAACCTAAGGAGCATATCTTTGGAGGTCAATTCATTATGGCACCTGAAGGGCTTTTGGGAAAGGCTGAATATCATGGGGATTGTTCACTAGTCACTTCTACTATTTAGTGATTTTCCATTAAATCATCGTATGCATTTCTTGAACCAAACAACACGAAGTAGTAGTGCGAGTTAGTCCAAATTGATCCCCTATTTTTAAATGTTGCATAGTCTTGAGTGTTAATTTTGGTAGGTCAGTTATTGTGTCACCGTTTTGATGGGTTCTTACTTGAGACGAAACCAGAAGCTGGATTTGAAGATGTGATGATTCTTAAACACTCATATATTATACTTTCGTGTGATTATTTCATTTTCAGTTTATTTTAATGTTTTCATGATTTTTTTTTGTAGGCTAGACTCTGTTTGGTGTGCGGTTTGGATCTGAGTACATTGGAGGCGAAAATAGCGACTCTTGGAAGCATTTTTGAAGCAATGGGACTGGCGAAATTGTTTACATCCGTCGTGACGTTCCAAGCGTCGCGCTGACGTCCTGATCGCGGCGTATCGCGTCACCGCGTCGGGTCAACAATGCGAGTCAACAAGTGGAAAGCGTCGCAGCGCTCAGCGTCGCGTGTTTCCCAGCGTCGCGGCGATCGGCGCGAATCGCCTCTCATTAAGCAAAATAGGGTTCAGAAACCGAGGTAGCGAAGCGTCAGGCAAAGACGCGAATTTGGGCGGTGACCACGGACCCAGTCAAGGGTTATGTCTTTGTTTATTATTTTCGGATATTGAATTATGTTTTTAACGACCGAAGAATTTTGATCTTTTCACTGTTATGTTTACAATTTGCCCTACAAGTTCATATTGAACCTGTCATATGTTGTTGATTAGTTTGATCTTTATGCTATTGAGTTGTTTATCCAATTTGTTACATACACTCTCTAGCCCCGTAGTTCCAATTATATGATGTCATTAACATTAGCATAATCACACTCAGTCGGGGTGAGAGATGGGACTTAGGATGCAGGTAGAAACGACCTTCGATTGATTCGATGCCAGAGATATTTAGATCACGAGGTGGCATGAGGCCTAAAGCGTTTAAGCATCTCGGAATGCGAGTTGAGGTGGGAATGCCTCAAAATCTCGCATTCAGAGATAGGCGGATATACCTGAGAAGGATATCTTAAGTAGTAAGATGCCTCGTCATTGAAAATTCTGTAAATACATTGAATAATAATCTTACCCAGAAATAATCCATTAAAAGTGACGGGGAGATATAACCCTAACTTCAATACAATAATTGAACAGAATCTAAACTTCCCGGTCGACTTTCATACATTCATGTTTAAAATCATCTCTTTAGATATCATCTAAAAGTAGAACCTTTACTGGTGATCACACAGTCACGTGGATCGATATCAGGTACCACGAAGTCACACTATATTACTTGGGGCGGCAACGTGCACTTGCACACATAGGGTACATTTTACACAGCCTTTCGACTGTCAGAACATGATCCTTTCATTTCAAGTCACCTTCAACCTTCAGTTTAGAAAACCCTTTTACTCTTAAGTTTGCTCTCTGAAAGATTCAAGAAAATGGCGAAAATGGAAGGCTCACTCTGGAGCCGCATGCTCAGGGCTACTCACTTGCGGTCGGTCCCTACGCGGCCCGGCCTGAGCTCCTGCTACTTGGGCTCCTGCAACCTTGTCGGCCCCTCTCTTATCATTGCTTCCCACCTTGAGCTGCTGTCGCAGGTATGTATTCAGTGGTGCGAGATTCTCCTTAGCCTACCGGAGGAGATGTATACTCGGGTTGGGCCTCTCCTGCGGCTCCTTGCATCTAGACGTCCGGAGCCCACGTGAGACCAGAACTCAAGCCCATTTGGGGTGTCATGGGATCAGAGCGCATATCCTTATCAGGTGTGGGGCTATATTTATCTCGGCATCCATCATCGGGTGACCTATTCACTGTATTTATCAGGGAATGTTGGCTGAGAAGTGCCATGGGAGGTATACTGATCTCGAGCATTTTCCACGGACAGAGGCTCAGAGACTGTGCTCCTTGTCTTGTGATACCATCTGGAGCCGTTCATGGTGCCGCGTCAGTTCTATTATCCTCGGGTTGTCATCGAGTTCTATCTATCTGATGACATCTGGGCGAAACGACGTTTGCTCTTGTTTTTCTATTGACGGCGGGCGGGGATGCCGAGCCTGGGTATCATAAACAACCTCCGCTTTACCCGGTGAATTCCTCACAATCTTTGTCCGCGGCAGATTCTCGGTCGACCGGTGGATCGGGCGAGTTGGTGCGGGACCATATGCGGACTCTTTGCACGATATTTTTTTTCAAGAAGTCGAGACTTGTACACATGGGTATGGCCCGCATCTTACCAACGAATTAAAATATCATATACATATCAAAAGAACTACCACCCGAGTGGTGTCCATCAAAATCTATACACAATTACCGAGTCCCATTTACAAATACATAACTGTACTTTTACATTTACAAATCAAAGCGCGGAACCTACTGTGATGAACCCTTACTAGTGTGATGGCCCAGCTGTATGCGGATGTTCTCAAACGTCTTCTCACAATACTGGGATTAAAAACCCGTGCTAAACTGCGCTTAGTGAAGCTATATGTAGTATGCATAATCACATTTATATTATTGGATAACAATAACGGATATCATAATTTCCATGCATTCGATATCTTGGACCTCTGATACTTATGCTTATACAGATTTATGCTTATTCAGACTTATACTTATAGCATTCAGATCTTATATCTATAGCAGACTTATTCTTATTCGGATCTCCCGTAGGACACATACTAATTCAGATTCCTTATAAACGGTACTGAACTTATACATATACTTAGACGGATGTACTTATCACGTACTCATACTTCTATACATCATATCTTGGTTCGGAAGCTCGGGTATGAGTTCTGAGCTTATACTTGATTAGTGCGAAAAGTGCTATTTTGAACCTATTCAAGATAGGTTTGAGTGCTTTGCACTAATCATATCAATTAAGTAGATGATAATAATGCGGAGTCCATTTAGAACAAGCGATGCAATTTCGAGTTTGTTTTTGGTGATTTCTTGAAGGGTTTTACGTACTTGACCACTATGAACTAAGATTGATGACGGAATGGAGTCTTTGATACTGAAGATTGACAATGTTTTCAGCCATAAAAATGAGAGAAAGCGTGGTTTTGAAGAGGATGCGGTGAGCAAAGAGGAGCGAGAGCAATCCCGAGTTTTACAGCCTGGTGCGAAAATTCATTTGAGATTCTTGAAAATTCACTAATCATAGCGAAAATTTAGTAATCCTAAGCGAAATTTAAGCTAACTAACAAAATTTACTATCACCTGTGAAATTCTCCAATTTAAGCTATCTCTATTTTAATGACTAATGAGAATTTGCTATTAGGAAATCCCACGCATGGCGAGTAGATCCTGTGTTTTTAGAATTCTTGATGCCAAACGACCACGTTTTGTTATATTACCACTTTGTCCACTTTTATAGCTTAATATTTTAGGTATTTTTGTATTTTCACCACTTTGGGTTGGACTATACAACACCCACATTTTTGTGACACTATGACTTTTTCGTTGTAAAAAAGTTTCACGCGGCTTTCATTTAGGGTTGGTTTGCTCTCTTCTCTCTCCTCTTTCTTTCATTTTCGAACACTTAAACCTCCCCTTGAGGATGACAACTCAAGGGATGCTTGAAAACTAACCTCTCGCACGAAGATGAGGTTGCTAGCTTGGTTTTGGGGTTCTTTGCTTGAGTTGTTCTCATGCTTTGAATGTTTAAGTCTTGCATTTATGGTTCCAGCACCCGATCTTGGCTTTAATGCCATTTAATGTCATTCCTTTGGTCAATACTTGTCATGCGCTTTGGGTTTAGTTGTCTCTTAATGTTCTGATCTGCGATATCCTTTAGATGTCATTCTGAGCCATTGAAATGAGGTTTAAGTTACAGGGTTTTAAATTGAATGGGACTTTGAATGCATAATACTTGTGTTGACTGAATAGAAGTGGTTTTAGGGTTAGGTTTATAGCTAAACAGGTCGGGTTTTGGCTTTGACTATATGTCACTTGCCATATGCGAGGAAATGACAGGGACACTTTAATACCCCCGTGTTATCAAAATTTAGTGACCTTGAGGTTACCATTTCACACTTCACTTTAAGCCATTACAGTTAGTCAGTGAACAAACAATCTCCACTGTTTTTGACCAAATCCAAAAATCCAAACAAAAAGCCTCACCATTTTCAAACACTGATGTGAATCATTCGTGGGATGAAAACCCATCCCCGTGTTCGACCTGAAGTATTATCTTTGGTAGCTTGACTCTGACTCGGGAGGAGCCAGGATACAAATATAGTTGATTACGAGATCACCTGCAGGTGGCACGAATCAAATGGTGTCGTTGCCGGGGATGGTGCCAAACTACGTATGATAAGTTGAAGTGTACTTGTAATCCACATTACAAGTGTAGGTGACCTTTTAGACCCTTTTTGAATTTCGAGTTGTTTATAGTGCGGGTTTTCAACACTGATTCTTGCACTGTTTTTGACATCTTCTGATCAGTTTTTATTTTGGCTAACATTGACCTTTTGGCAAGCTTGTTTGTGCTCTTTGTTGTGTCTAATTTTGTGTAACAGGTGTTTATGCACCACTGTGATAGAGACACTTCAGGTAGACTACAAAGAATCAATACACCAATTGAACAAGGTTGTGAAATCATTGTACACAGTGAAAATATGGATCACTCTACGAAGAACGACAAAGTCCAGCGGGGTACCCGTTGAATACAGCGACGCCAAGTCAATGGGGATCACATACACCCTCCTGGGAGTTAGTGCCCTTCTTGCATCATACCTCCTAGAAGATGCTTGGCGGTGAGTCCACTATTATTGCCCTACTCCCCTAGCATTCATGGTATGGAAAATGAAAATCCATACACTCACATAAGGGATTTTGAGGAAGTTTTCACAACCTTTAAGGAAGGTATGATTGAGATGGATTTGTTGAAGTTGAATGCATTTCCATTGACCACTCAGATAAAGGCTAGATTTGGCTTAACTCGCTGGGCCCGAGCCATCGAGAAGAAATTGAAATTTAAGCTCTGGTAATTACAGGAAGAAATTCGCCCAAGTGCCCTAAGACTAATAATTGAAGAGACAAATCTACATTTGCTGCCCTTGATAATGAGAGGTTCTACCGATCTTTGGAGATTCATGGAGACCATCGGTGCTTGTCATCATGGAGTTCGACACTTGGATGCTTATGGCCGCCACATGGTGGTATGTCTCACCTTGTAGGCGACTTTGGAAACCATGTGTGGGAGAGATTTTACGAGCAAGCATTGGATGAAGCCATGGATTTCTTTGAATTATGTGTTGAAACTTCAGGTGGGATAGGCAGAGAAAATGGGAGGCTCATCAGTACCACAGGGGGGATTTATGCGCTTCGGAGGATATGGAAATGAAAGCTAGAATTTCCAACCTTAAATGGAAAGGTGGGAGGAGCTAGAAGGCAAACGACTCAAACGAAGTCTGACGGTGTGAAAATCTGCCTGATGATCATGCCAATTTCCAATCCACTGCCCACCCAGAAGAACAGTATCCTATGGCCCCTTTAGTGAAGGATTTGATGTCAGAATATGCAAATGCTGTTGGTCAATATTAGCCTCCACAACCCAATGCCCCATATGGTAATACCTATAATTCCAATTGGAGGAATCACCCTAACCTCTCCTGGAAACCCAACCCCCTTGCCTATGTGCCCCCTAGTGCCAAACCACAGTATGGTTCCTTATCTCAACCACAACCACCACCATCCTCTTCTCCTGTTGAACAAGCCATCTTGAACTTGAGCAAGGTGGTAGGCAATTTTGTGGAGGAGCAAAAGGGGATCAATGTACAACTAGTACAAAGTTGATCTTGTAGAGCACAGGAACAAAAAGAAGAATATATGGGCTTGAGAGCAATCTTAATCAAAAAATTGACGACTGTGATATTCGATCACAAAGATCGACAATTTCTTTGGAAATGCAAGAGGAAGGTTCCCTTCCCAAACATTGCCCAAATCCAAAGAGTCCATGAGATAGGTTCATTTAGCAATTCAAGGATGGATGAAGTAGAAAGGCTGTATCCTGCTGGTGGAAGAAATAGGTAACGGTGCCGTGAGCTTACGAGGAAACATGCGAACGAGAATTTGGGCTGGGAAATCATCATTAGGACTGATGAAGCGCTTTGCATGCCACCTCCATTTCCCCAAGCACTGAGAAGTAAGAAAAAGGCATCCCAGCAGTCAGGCATCCTAGAAGTCTTAAGGCAGGTGAAGGTTAACATACCCCTTTTGGACATCATTAAACAAGTCCCTGCCTATGCAAAGTTTTTGAAAGATCTTTGTACAATAAAAAAGGGGTTGGGCATTGAGAAAAAGGCATTTTTAACTGAGCAAGTCAGTGCCATAATCCAAAGCAAGAACCAAGTCAAATACAAGGATCGGGGATCCCACCGAATTAGGTGACATTGGTGGGACTTGCATAGACAAAGCCTTTGCTAGATTTAGGAGCCCGATTAAACTCTTGCCATACTTTCGATTAGCATAGCGATTAAGGTTTGGGAGAACCAAAACCTACCAACATCAACTCCTATCATTGGCGTCGATCGGTGAAGATTCCTAAGGGGAATAGTTGAGGATGTCATTGGTGAAGGTAGACAAATTCTACTACATTGAACTTTGTAGTACTTGATGCAGAGCGATGCAAAATGGGCCCGATCATGTCTTGGAATTTATCACGGGAAGATCGACCGGCCCACTACCCGATGCAATTATCAATTGCCGGAAATGGAGTATCACGGCTTACATTTGGCAATATGACGTGGAGACTGAACATATTTCACTTGAATAAGCAACCTGAATCATTGGAAAGGTGAAATGGAAGAAACAATGAAGTCTTCCGGGTTGATCGGAGTTCGAGGAAGCGATGTCCATGAATTGCAAGGAATAGCTAACCAAGGTGAAGTAGGTGTTTGGGTGTTGCCATCAGCAGTCACTGCAGAGCAATTGCTCAGTTCAAAATCAACCAGTGAGAAGAAAATCAACAATGAGGAATCAATTATCAAAGTACTGACACAAACCCTTTAGGGGGTTGAGGGAGCTCCTCCTCCTTGACCCTCAGTGAGAGTAATTCGGTGACTTTGGGGTGGTTTGGTATCACTGAGCAAATTCTGCATTTCAGTAATTTTTGTTTTTAAATTGGTCGAATTTTCATTTTGGCTATTTTAGTACTTTCCCGGGTTATGACTTTCCTTTTTAAGTAGCCTAAGTTAAATATTATTTTTTTATTTTATTTTTTTTATTATTAGGTTTTTGTTAAAAATAATATTTATTTTTGTTTTTCTTTTTGTGTTGTTCATATTTGGCTTTAAATAAATAATTTTTTTTTATTGCGAATTTGAGCAGTTACTAGGTGGTACATATAATAAGCGAAATCGACACAGTGATCTTCGGCTCCCCTTAAGGCATTTAAACAAAGGGAGGGCTAAGCTTCACTTCATTAATTTCGTACAAACAGAGCCTCCGGTAGCGTGCCCTGCGGATACGCGTCTGCCCGAGCCACACGAGCGCCATATCCCACTTTGCGATCCAGACGGGTTGCACCCATCCTTTGTCGCCCTTGCCGCCGCGCGCGCGTGCCTTGCCTTCACACGAGCCCTTTGCTTGCCGTTACGAGCCGGCCACACCTCACACTTGCGGCGTGCTTGGGTGCCCCTTGTCAAATCTTAGCCCAGCTACATGATATTCGCCGGTCATCGGCCGTGAGCCGGTTCGGTCATGTTCATAGCCTCGTTTGCTTGCTTCTTAGGTGCGTGCGACTACGTAGAGCCTACCGCCGCGCGAGCATGTCACATCAGTGCCACTCGATCCGGTGTTAGCTATTCCGCAGTCGTGCCTTTGCTGATACGCAGCGGTCGGTGAAAGGCCACGGTCGGCTGTTTACGCGGTATTGCCGCCGTGTCCCTTTTCGACTATAGCCATGGTCCGCTTCGAGGTGGGTCCCTTTGAGCCCGAAAGTCCAGGTTCGGCCTCGGGCTGGAGGAAGCGAAGCCAGTTCGATGCCAGGTCACAGGCGACCCGCAGGCGGTCCGAGAGCCTCGAGATTGGGGCTCTGGGCAGGATGGGACCGGGCCCCCTTCCGCAGTCTTTGTAGAGGAGATCCGGGAGGGCGGCCCCTCCAGCGAACTATACTTCCCGGATCAGTCATCATGCGTCCAGGAGCCTCGACCATCATAGTCCCCGATCGGTATTAGAGGCGGGCTGTCTCGAAAATAACCGCTGCAGCGAGGATCCGGCGACCTCTTTTTACTGGGACCCCGATACCGGGGAACGTCGATTAGTGCACTAGAGACTCACGGAGGTCGTACTTCTGACGTCTTGGCACTAACGATCGGTTCGGGGGACTCCCATCGCGGCCCGATCGAGCAGTACTCCGCCACCGCCATTGCTAGGCACGCGGCGATTCTGCATCCTCGGGTGATACTCAGGTTCTACCACTCCACGACTTCGGGGATCGCCTAGTCATTGGAGCTCGATTCGATGCTCGATGATCGGCGGAGAGTACTCGGCGGCGGACATTTAATTTACGTGGGCGCAGAGCCGGTCTTGGGCCAATTACGAGTTATCGGGAGTGGCCTCGGCCGACTACGGGGAGATGATGCGCATTCTCGCTCGAGACACCTGGCGTGAGGCGGTCTCTTGACGGCTCCACACCAGATTCTTCTCATTGATCATCTGCCGGGACCGACCTCTTCCCTTCTGACTTCGTCCGGCGTAGGGAGCCATCTCAGAAGCTCTGTCTGGGATCTCAGAGGGATTAAGTTTAATCCCTACGAGTTAGTGATATTTGCCTTCTTTGAAGATAAGGTCCTCCGTAGAACTGGCTTCGATGAAGTCTACCCTTGTTGAGTACGCGGCTAAGCTAAGTCTTGGAACACTGGCTTTCGGGGAGGAGCCCCGGAATGAGAGGAGGATCGAATGCCCCTCGAGTCGACTTTGGGCGGCGCTGGTGATCTGGAATTTCTTTTCTCCTCCAGGCGGGGACCCCCGGGAGGGAGATCTCACCGGGCCGGGGCGGAGACCCGGAGGAAGATGATCATGCTCTGGTCGAGATGGAGGAGTCCGGTGCCGGATATATCTCCTCCTCCACCTTGGCCCAGCCCAGTGAACACTCCGACCCATGATATACGGCGCGGCATTCTCGGAAACACGATTCGTAGCCGATTCGAGGAGCCGCGGTATTATGAATGTTAATATGTTCATTATGGCCGCTACCCGGGCATCGCAGGGACGGAGGTTGGCTCGGGCGAGGTGCCCCCAGGCAACTGTCCACCATCTCCTGCGGATCATGGGTCACCTGGGACTCCGCATGTTCTTGAGATGGGCCCACCCACCGGCACCAACGGCCTCTTTAGACTATCTTTGGCGGCGGCCGGCCAGCGGCCTCTGGATCCACCACCACCACGGGAGTGGGGTGGTCATACCTCCCCAATCTCTTTTCCTGCCCCTATGATATGTCTACACTTTGTGGGAGGAAAGTTAAGAGTTTAGGAATGCCTTATGTTTTTGTAGTTTTAAACATCAGCTTGCCTACAAAATTTTGTGCCAGGATTCATGTAATAATAATATTAGTGAGTGATACTTGTATGATTAGCTATATTAGCATGTACGCCATTTTGGCTATATCACTTCTGATGTTATTCTGGAGTTTTCACATTTCTTGAATCACACTTTTTGTGCCTCCACTTTGTGTATCTACTTTTGCCTTCAATTGAACAATTGAATTGCCTTTAATTGAACAATTGAATTGCCTTTAATTGAACAATTGAATTGCCTTTAATTGGAAAATTGAAAGCCTGTATGTTACCTTAATGCTAGAACAATTCCATGTATGATTCAATTTTTGGTCAATTGAAGTTTTAGCGTATTCAACTTGAGCATTTCCCCTTTAGGCTAATTCACTGCACACAGTTATCACGAGATGGGTTGTGATTATATACCTCCTTTCATACTTGAAGCCGGCCCCTTTAATGCATTGATAGCTATAAGCCAGGTTTGTGTTTTCCCAGATTTGAAGACCAATGTAGTCTTCGAGGAAAAGAAAAGCAAAAGAAAAAGAAAGAAATAAAAATTAAGTGGCTTTGCCTTGAAACAGAACCGCGGTCAGAGGGTGCTGTGGCGAAAGCCTTTACGCCGATGCCTAAACTAATTGGTTAGGAGTCATCGACTTAGTGATTCGCTACACGGGTGAGATGGGTAGGATTTAGCGTGTTGTAGGTGCTTAATTCTCGAAGTCATTCGGAGTCCGGGGTGAAGCCTGCCTAGTTTGTGGTCAAGTGATCTTTTGACAGTGCCCCTAAACCTTAGTGGTTGGGAGTCTTCGGTGGACCCTGACACACGGACTTTGATGAAGTCGAGTTTAAGCAATCACCACTAAAAATGTAGCGAATAAAAGAAAGAAGAGTGTAGTTAATTCCCCTGCTCCCAGGTTGTTCAGCTGACTTAAGGCAAATGCGGTGTATAGCTGGAGTTGGGGAAGGGTGTTTGCAGTTTATTGACTCAATCTCGGTTACATTAGGAACCATTAGTTTTGGTAAAATTCAGGTTGATTTCCTATGGATCAATGTTGACCAAAAACTGAATCACCCTCATGGTTTTGCTCTCTCGTGTGATTTTCCTACTTGAGAGGTGTGTTCATTTTCATGAATAATGCCTTTGTTATATACCTTTTTTTGAGGCATTCTGCTTTTGTAAAAGCCTTTGCATGTCTGATTGTTTAGCATTGCTAAGGGACTACAACGTGTCGGTTGGGGAGTGTGATTAGTGCGAAAAGTCTTATTTTGAACCACTATTCAAGATAGGTTTGAACCTTTTTCAGCACCCCTAATCATATCATTAAGCCAATTGATATGTGCGAATCCATTACTTTCACTTGATGCAATTTCGGTTGTTTTTAGGCGATTTTGCGGGTTTTGCATACCTCGGCCACTATGTTTAAGATTGTTATTAAGATAGGTCTTCGATCTGCTTGAAGATTGGCAATATTTTCAACCATGAAAATGAAGAGAAACGTGAAGTGGTTTTGAAGAAAAGAAGAGGATGCGATGAGCAAAGCGAGGAAGCGAGGGAACAATCGAGTTTTAAGCTATATTGCGAAAATTTCATTTACAGGATAACGAAAATTCATAAATCATAGTGAAAGTTACGCGTCTGTGAAGTCAGGAAATTTTAAGCTGAAATTTAGCCAAATTCTTAACCTAAGCGAATTCTCCAGTTGTTATCTCTCTAAACTTTTATTTAATTTGTGAGTTTTAGCTAATGGCAATTAGCATTCATAGCGAAATTTCTCAGTATATCTATGTAGAATTTGTTTGGTGGCGAAATTCATGTTATTAATTTTAATATCTTCATGAAATCATATAATTGTTTTGTGTTTTAGATTGTTATGACGTTTGTTATATTACCACTTTGTCGCTTTTGTAAGTAATATTTTAGGTATTTTTATTTTCACTTTGGGTTGGCTATATAAAGCCCCACGTTTTTTGTAACCACTATGACTTTTTTCATTACGCCAGTTCCATGACTTTCATTTTAGGTTGGTTTTGCTTTCTTCTCTCTCCTCTTTCTTTCATTTTCTCGGTGCCAAACCTGCGGATGACAGCCTCAGGGATGGCAACCGCCTCTGCTTTGAAGAGGAGGGTTGCTAGCTAGTTTTGGGGTTCTTTGCGGAGGTTGTCCTCATGCTTTGAATGTTGAGTCTTTGCATTTATGGTTCCAAACTTTTTCAAATCTAGGGTTTAATGCCCTTTAATGTCATTCCTCACCTTTTTTTTTTTTTTTTTTGCGTCAACCACTGTGTGCTTGCAGGTTTGGTGCGTTCGCCAATGCTAGATGCGATATCCTTTAGATGTCATTCTGAGCCATTGAAATGAGGTTAAGTCATATAGGTTTAAATTGAATGGACTTGAATCATAATACTTTTGTGTTGATTCAAATAGGAGTAGTTCTAGAGTTAGGGTTTTATAGTAAAGCAAAGGTCGGTTTAACTGACTATATGTCGTATGTGTGAGGAAATGACCGAGGACACTTTAGCACCCATGTTATCGAGCTAGTGACCCAAGCCTTCAAGGTTACCATTTCACACTTGACTTTAAGCCATCACAGTTAGTCAGTGAACATACAATCTCCACTGGTTTTTACCAAATCCAAAAATCCAAGCAAAAAGCCTCACCATTTTCAAACAAGTGCAAATCATTAGGTAGGGATGAAAACTCATCCGTGTTAGGCGTATCTTTGGTAGCTTGACTGTCGATAGGAGGAACTAAGGATCTGAATATTGATTACCGAGATCACCTACGCGTGGCACGAATCAATACTTATGGAATAACGCCACACGTGCCATAGGTCTTATCTTGCGCCTAGGTGTGTTTTGAGTCCCGTAGATCCTCTGAGGGTTATTACAGACGTGGTAGTATTGCGAACTTATCCTTATACGGAAGTACCCGTGATATCTTGGTTTATCTTATCAGAAACTTATCTGGAAGCTGCGATTACTCAGAGAATTGTCAGTCTGAGGAAGTGCGGTAGATTTTCACGAGAAGTGTCGAATACGAGGAAATTGCAAGTGAATTTTCTGATGTCAGATACATAAGTACCAGTAGATTTTCATAGAATTAATCGGATATAGAAGTACCCGTAGGTACTACAAAACTTATACTTATTCTTGTATTTCGGACCTTTCCGATTATTATAGAACATATATCTTATCTTGAGATCTTATCTTATGTTCTGGAGCATTCTTGTCTTGGGTCTTATCACGGAGTATTCTGAGGCTTGTTCTTATACTTCGGATCTTATTCTTACATTTCGGATCTTATACTTGCCTTACCGATATGGGAGTACCCGTAGGTACTACAGGACTTATATATAATACGGAGCAAGCTTATTTTGTACGATCTGAGTTTGTAGGTACTCTTGGGCTTATACTTACTTTACGCAAATCTTGGGCTTTGTTGGTGTCTGAGGATATCTTATTTATCGTGGGAATTACTTTGTAGGTACCCTCACGGACTTATACTTATTTTCTTAGATATGGGAGTATGCAAGTACTCTTGGACTTATCTTGCTACATAGATAAAGTACTGTAAGCACCTCAAGACAAATACGTCGGGAGTGAGACAGTTGCTACAGGCAGTCTGGTGCATTGATCTTTGCTCTTGTTCTTTGTTCCAGAGTCTTATCATGTAACTATTTGACTACGGACCAATGGCAGAAGTGAGTAGGATGCAGCACACTAGAGTATCCGAGAAGGTACAATATAATCTTGGTGCCACTTAGCTGCCAATGAAGTGCGAAGTGCGAGCAGTGTGTCGCGGCGCCTAATGGGAGTGCAGGAAAGTCTTGAGCGGGACGTGCACGCGCCACATGTAGCGAAGTGTCGTAGCACTAACAGACGGAGTGCCATAGCACTAGCAGATCTTGAAGTACTAATCGGGAATCTTGGAGCACTAATCTCGGATGAGTTATTGATATATGAGAATGCCAGTACTATATCATGTGAGAGTGGCAGTCAAAGTGCTAATGAATCATAACTCTTCGTTCTTTGACAAATTAGTTTTGTATCAACTTATGTCTTTCCAAGACCTTTCTAATAACTCTTAATCATTATGTGATCATGGCCCTATGCCTTTCTTATTCATGTTCACCATTCATATTGGTTGGTTTCATGTTCCGTATCATATTCATGTTCATGCCTATTCCATATGGCATTTTGAATCTGTATGGTATGATGCCTATCCACACATCATTCAAATATTCTTATCCCTCTATGAATTTATTTTACTTAGAAATTAGAATCATTCCAATTGGATCATCTGAACTTAAGTTATGGAATTTTCATGCCCGAGCTAATAATTTCTGGATATTACACTAGGAGCGATTTGTAATATAAACTTTCCAGTGTCTTGACTCATAATTGACAATTTTCCTTTGTACTCATTTAAATATAAGGTGCTGGGTTCAACTCTCCAAATGGAATCACCCAAATCGGAAGCTGACAAACTCGAGTTATGTTCTAAGCAGCTCGGGTTACTCTATGATCAAAGCGATCACGAGGTGGCTTGCACATAGCCCCACTTTGAGTGAATTTATGGGCAACTTAGAGTCAGACTTTGACGATGCAAATTTCAGGATGTTTGGTTCTCCTTGAAGTCTAGTTTTATTAGCAACTTGAATCACTCAAATCTGATAATGAAGGAGAAAGTTATGGCTAAAATATGAGCAGGTGAGAAATAGAAAAGCAGAGAACACTACCACATGCCGTACAGCTGCGACTGTCTGATCTGAATTCTTCAGTATGCCAGATGTGTTTCTTTGTACCCATATATTACTACCCAAATCAGCTCTTTTCCATATGCACATCAAAACCACTTCAAATTCATCTTGAAATGGTGGTTTAGAACTAAATATTCATCTTATAACCTCTGTTACTGTAAATCATCTTTCAATAATTGTCTTTCTTCAAAAACCTTTCATGAATTACTTCAAAAACCATTCTAATATGGGTCATAACCCATACACAAACCAAAACACAAGGATTATCTAGGGTTTGTTCAACCCAACCTCCATTACTTTGCAATTAATTCATGAATCAATCTCGAGGAGGTTCATGCTTTATCATTAACTTAATTTAGAGTTTCAACTCAATTTGATTAAATCTGAAGTTAGGATCAAATCCTAACTAAACCCTAAGGTTTGGAACTGGAAAATTCTCTAGAATTCCTTACAAAATTGCAATCCTCTTCAAAGAATCATGCATGCAGCGGCTTTGCTCTTCTTCTATTCCTCTTCTCTGCTCTTATTGTTTCTTTATCATACGTGAAGGCCTTCTTTACAGGACAAATCAATCATTTGGTCTCCCTATTCTGTTATAAACAAACTTTATGTTGTTGCTTTTTAGTCCTTCCATCTTCTAGGAATTTATAAATTACTGTGTTATCTTTGGCCTCTTATCTGATAATCCATGTCTTTGATGCTTACTTTTTTGGCAAAATTGATTTTGTCTTAAATCTTTTAAAAATTTGGGGTCTATCCAGTTTCCATGTTTCATTTAACTCACGAAACATTCAAGTGCAACTATAAATACTAAACATCAGAAGCACCGCTAGGAACATGTTTGGCTGATGTTACAATTCTCCCACTTTTTATTATAAATTTCGTCCTCAGAGTTCTTGCTCCTCATTTGTTCTATTGGATTAGTAACATATCTTTTCTACTGCAGAAGGTGGGCGTGACTCTCACTTGAGCCAACAAGGCTCCATCAGAACTAAATCTTCTATCCTAATCTTTCCTAGATTGGGACTTATTCATTCTAGTCAATATACAGGACAAGGACATCCACATTAGGCCAACACGTTACTATGTAGGTATGCAAATGTAATAGAAAACTTATCCCGAAACGCCTAAACCTAGGCTCTAATAACAACTTGTCCACGGCCGATTCGATCCGACCCAGATT
Organism: Tetrastigma voinierianum; assembly: GCA_016808115.1. Taxonomy (NCBI): domain Eukaryota; kingdom Viridiplantae; phylum Streptophyta; class Magnoliopsida; order Vitales; family Vitaceae; genus Tetrastigma; species Tetrastigma voinierianum. The sequence continues at coordinate 69,626 of JAEQBH010004603.1, read as the reverse complement.
GGCGGGATCAGAGACTGCGAGTTCGAGTGCGAGACCATATCTTTGGGACTCTTTTACGATATTTTTTTCCGAGTCGGGCACTTTTGTGGGTGTGGACATCCTTATAAAAGAATTAGAATGTGCACATATCAAAGAACTACCACCCGAGTGGTGTCCATCAAAATCTATACACAATTACGAGTCCCATTTACAAATACATAGCTGTACTTTTAGGACTTTACAAATTCGGCCTTGAGAACTACTTGTGATGATCCCTTCTTAGTGTGTTGGCCCATTTGTATCTGGATGAGCACTGAGCGTCTTCTCTGTACCTACAGTTAAAGCATTCATTATGTGTATTGGAAAACATATGTAGTATGCATAATAACATTTATATTCAGCCGGATAACAATAACGAGGATATCATAATTTCCATGCGTTCGTATCTTTGGACTTATCAGTGCCTTGTGCTTCATCTGAGTTGTGCCTTTCGGAACCTGATTCTGCATTCGAGATCTTATATCTATAGCGGACTTATTCTTATTCAGATCTCCATTAGGACACATACTTATTGATTCATATATTGTCTCCCCGAACTTATACATATACTCTTGCAGTGGGAGTGCATATCTTACTCTACTTCTATCTATCATATGCGGTTCGGAGCTCTGTGGGTTGGAGCTTATACTCATACGGAACATACCACGTACCAGGACTATACTTATACTCGGAGATTACCTTAGTTTGGAGGTCCCGTAGATCTGAGAGTTATTACATAGCGATCTACTTGGTATAGCGGAACTTATCACTTATCAGTGCGGTGGTACCCTCGCAGGATTTATCATATCGGGCTTATACGGAGATACCCGTAGGTACTACAGAGATTAATAAGATACAAAAGTACCCCATTAGGTACTACATAAAGTGTCGGATAAAGTACCCGTAGATACTAGAGAAATTATACTTATTCTTGTATTTCGGATCTTACTCACGTGTGATAGAACATATATGTCTGCTGAGTCCTTTGCTTGTGTTCTGAACTTATTCTTGTCTGGGATCTTATCTTGGGTGTTCTGAAGTAATTATTTGTATAGGATCTTATTTTTACATTTAGATCTTCTGCATATAGATAGAATTTTATAGATCTTGCGGGACTTATACTTATATTACGGAACTTATGCACTTATTTTACCGATGCGGAATTACACATGATGCTATTTGGACCATGCCTTTTCGCAAAATGTGGTGCACATGGGTACTCTCTTGGACTTATACTTACATTTTTGCCAGATGCGAGAGTACTGTGGAGTACCCCTCTTGGACTTATACTTATTTCTTAGATGCGAAGGATGCACAGTAGATGCGGACTTATCTTATTTTACGTCATTGCAAGCTCTTGAACAATCGGATACGGGGAATTGCGTAAGGTACTCTGAGCAGATCAGGAGGGTTTGTTAACTACTCTCTTATTCTTTGTTGGGTCAGCATCATATAACTATTTGACTACCAGACCAATCATAAGAAGTGAGTAGGATGCAACACACTAAGTATCTGAAGGTACAATACGATGCGGTGTCGTAGTACCCGGCGGGGAGTACCATCGCGAGCAGTCGTGGCGCTGTCGGAAATCTTAGGAAATACTAAGCGGGCGTGCACAGCATGGGAGTGTCGTAGCACTAATGGGACGGATTGTGTATGGAGATAGAGTACTAATCGAGTCTTTGGAGCACTAATCGGGATAAGTCACGAAGCACTAACGAGAATCTTAGAAGTACTACTCATGACAAAAATAACAGGGATGCAGAAGCCTCAGTAAGAACATCACTCATTCATTCTTTGGTCAGGAGTATTGCAGTCACCTGTCTTTCGGAACTCATAACCTTTCTTAAAATCGCATTCATATGATCGCTGGCTCATCACCTTTCATATTCATGTTCATATTCATATTTCGGTTTCATGTTTCATATCATATTCATGTTTCATGCCTATTCCATATGGCATTTCGAATCTTGTATGGTATGATGCCTATCCACACATCATTCAAATATTCTTGTCCTATACCATAGTTATTTTGTAAAAATTGAGATCATTCCATTTGGATCATCTGAACTTAAGTTATGGAATTTTCATGCCAAACTAGTCAATTTACGGATATTACACTGGGAAAGTTTGTAATACTCATTTTACAGTGTCTTGAATCCATATTTGACACTTTTTCTTTGTACTCATTTAAAGCTAAGGTGCTAAGGGTTATTCTCTAACTAGAATCACCCAAATCGGAGCACCAAAAGTCGAGTTATGTTCTAAACAACTCGGACTACTCTATGATCAAACTGATGCAGGAATTGGCTTGCACATAGCCCTACTTTGAGTGAATTTATGGGCCACTTAGAGTCAGAATTTGATGATGCCTATTTCTAGGTGTTTTCTGTTCCTTGAAGTCTAGTTTAATTAACCACTTGAATCACTCAAATTGGATAAGAAAGGAGCAAGTTATGGCTAAAATACGAACGCTGGTCAAAATAGAAAAACAGAACACTACCTGTACCGGTACAGCTGTGACCTGTACTGGTACAGGTGCTCGAATTTTGCCCATAATGTGGGCTTTTCTTCACTTTTTCCATATATTACAACCTAAATCAACTCATTACTCCATATACATATCAAAACCACTTCAAATTCATCTTGAAATGGTGGTTTAGAACTTCATATTCTTCTTATAACCTCTGTTTTCCTCAAATCATCTTTCAATAATTGTCTTTCTTCAAAAACCTTTCATGAATTAATTCAAAAACCATTCTAATATGGTCTGCCCATACACAAGCCCAAAACACAAGTTAACTTGGGTTTGTTCAAGCCCGACCTCCATTGCTGCAATTAATTCATGAATCCAATCTCCAAAGGGAGGATTCCATGCTTATATTAACATTTAGAGTTTTCAACTCAATTTCATTCAAACCTAGAGTTAGGATCAAATCCTAACTAAACCCTAGGTTTGGAACTCATAAAATTCTATAGAATTCCATACAAAACCATAGAAATCCATAAAAGAATCCATACCTTTTTGCTTGGCTTCTCTTATTCTTCTCTTTCTCTTCCTCTTCTTCTTCTTCTCTTTTGCTCCATACGTGAAGCCCTTCTTTGGAGACCAAAATAATCCATTTTTGGTCTCCCTATTCTATTTATAAACAAACTTTATGTTATTTAGCTTTTTAGTCCTTCCATCTTCTAGGAATTACACTAAAATTCCTATTATTTATACTTTGGCCTCTTATCCTATTAATCCGTGTCTTTGATGCCGCTTTTGGCAAAATTAGAATTTTATCCTTATATCTTGTAAATTTAGGGTCTCGTTTCCATGTTTAAGCACCCAACTAACGAAACATTCAAATTATAACACAAATACCTAAACATGTAAGAGCTGCTAGGGTATATTTTGAGAGTGTTACAAATCACGGCGGTTATAGACGGTGAAAGCCCCATCCTTTGGCCAGGGTGGTCAGGCTTCTCTCTATGGATGCTGCGGTGGGTCGATATTATTCGGCGGCGGCACCTTCCAGCGTATATGATAGACCACGTTTTGGGATAATATATTTCACTTCATATTATGCGGAAGACACTCTTGAGACATTATCTTAACATTTGAAGGATACTGGTTCTTGGCAGTTGGGTTATGACATCTTATATCATTTTGTGGAAAGAGTCCATGGGATGCAGTGAGTCTGCTATTAGTTTCTGACATATCAGTGCTGACTTTTAGGTTCCGACATTCAGTTGGAAACGTAATGCGTGTTGTCAGACACCTTATATTGGAAGAAGAGAAATGGATGGCGGGGTTGGACCTGGGCGTTCATATTCCTCAGATGGGCAGATGGCGTGAATGTTGATTCATCAGAGACATCCTGTAGTGATATGGAACTCCTTTATTCTTTTGAGTATATGGATATATTGACTCAGATGGGAATTTTTGTTTCTGGGTGTTTGCGTCCCAAACCTTGAATTCTTGCTCTTATGGTTCTGTTTGGGCGAACATCTTGCATTTACAATTTTGTTGCCACTCTACTGGGGACTGCGTCTCTTGGAGATGGTGCGTTCTTAACCGACGGCTGTTTGTGACCATGACACGAAGAAGGGTGGCTGTCGAGGCTGCGTGGCGCAGATCGAACCGACGCTCGCCGGATTCACCCGAGCCGCGGGCTTTCCTCTTCTGCGGACCGCTGATTCGACTATTGCCGAAAGGCGGATCAATCTTCTCCATCGTACCGCCACCGCCGATTGAAAAACCGTATCATCGACCGCGCCGATGACTGTTTGCCGAACCGGGACGATCCAACACCTCGCCGCCACCGTGGATGAAGTGCGGGACACGCTCGTCGTTTCTCGTCGTCGGGCGGTTCGATCTTGATGATATTCGCCACTATTTTGCCGATTGCCTTATGGCGTTTCGTTGTTGAAAGACTTTGTTTGCTCTTTAAAATTAGTGCGCGATTACGTAATCTTCTTATCTGATCGTTTTCTGGCTTTGTTGTTGTTATCTTGTTGCGACATTTCTATAATTAAAAGTTCGACGTTGATGCCGATCTTAAATGGTTTCGTGCGTTGGTTTTATTGAGTTAGAACATTGATAGTATATATTTATATTATTTGGGTTCACATTAGTTTATCAATGATAAAGAGGCGTTTCCTTGCTTTCAATAAACAAAAATGTTATTAATACTAGTTAGATTGTAGAAGAAAACTAATGAACTTAAAAAATCCAAGAAAAAAGAAGGACATGTAGTATATGCATGACAAACACAGTGAGGTCAGTGACCTTAAATCTGTTTTTGACTCAACTCTTGGGATCATGACTGCTAAACATGGGTGGTAGTGGAGTTTGCGAGTGTAGGTGCTGGATTCTTGATCATTAGTCAGGGATGACTTGTAGAGTTTGTGGTCGAAAGATCCTTTTGACTTGATGCCCTAAACCTTAGTTGGTTGGGGTCGTCGGTGGATCCAGTTACACGGGACTTTGGGTGAAGTAGGAGTTTTCCAGCATTGCACCCCTCTGATTACAATAGAGAAGTGAAAATAAAATGAATTGAATCCCATCTAGGTTGGTCGGCAGTCTAGGCGTTGGCGTTGTTTTAGTTGGGGGAAGCGCTTTGCGACTTATTGTTAAGCGATAACTAAAAACACTTAGATTTTGGTGGAATTTAAGGGTGATTTCCTTGGAATAATTGATGCCCTTAAACTTGCTCCTGTATGGAATTTGTTCTCCCAAGCTGGTCTTTATACAGAGTCACAATTGGTCATATTAAAGGTTGGGCATTGCATACTTTTGAACAAGCAGTCCATTTTGCAAAAACATATCTGCATGATCTTCCTTCTTTTATCATTGCTAAGGGACTATGATGTGTCGATTGAAATTGATTAGTACCCGAATAGTGCGATATTGAGCCTTGTTTATAGTGAGTTTCATGCCCTTTTTTGTACTAATCGACTATCTTTCAATTGTTACATTAGGGTCCAGCTTTGCTACTAATCACATTTTATAGCTATTTTAGTAGTTTTGCAGGTCGAATGCCTTCTATTTCTTCAATTTGACTCAAACACGATGAACCTAAGCCGTATTCGAAGATGTATGATCAAATCAGAGCAAATTTGGAGCAAATTTATTGAAGAAGGGAGGAGCAAACTGTTGAAATTTTGGAGGTTGCAAATTTTGGCAACCTACTGAAATTTACATGATTCTGAAATTCCATAACACACAAAATTTATGAGTGCAAATTTTCACAACACACGAACCTTCACTCCTTGGCTTGCTGCAGTCCACTTGTTGGTGGTTTTATACAAGTTGCCCTTATGTAATTTGGTTCTTTAACACATTTTTGTAATTTCCTTATCACGAGCACTATATAAGCTAAGTCTTGCTGTAATCAAATGTTTTGGCATTCCATCAATCAATCAAGAAATTGGAGCACGAAGTTCCTTTCCCTCTGGCAGTGGTGATTTTCTTTTATTACTCCCCTTCACTTTCTTGCATTTTCTTGGTAGCCAAACACCCTTGATGATAGTAAAATCAAGGGATGCTTAGCTAAAACTTCGATCCTTGAAGGGGAAGGCCACTGGGTGTTGTTTTTAGGCTTAGCTGCATGTTCTCATGTTCTTCATGTATGTATTTAAGGGTATTTGTGCCCCTGCTTCTCACCTTAGGTTAAAATCTCTCAAGCATGCTCTCCCTAATGTGTATTTGGCAAGCTTTTTGGGTTCAGTGGATACTTTCACTAGATCCACTGAGGCTCAATTAGTTGTCTCCTATTAGTTATCGTAGGGTAGTGTTTTTGAGATGTGTTTTCACTGCCACAGGGACAGTTATCCACCCCAATCAAAATGTCATCTTTCAAAGAGACTCTAAGGGTCTAGGTTTAAAGCTAAATGAAGATCCGGTGAGGAGCGGCTATATGTCTCGTATGCAATGCGAGGATAAAAGACCAGTGCATGTTGGTTAACCTAGAACCCTAAGCCCGGTGGCGGAACTTAAGTTTCTCTTAACTTTTACATCGATTATTCAATTTTCAACCATTTACACCTTGTTTTTCCATACACCCTATAAGTCAAGAAAACACGGGTTTTCAATGCATTATAACTCTTCTCTCACGAAGAAAACCCCATCCACGTGTTCGGCCCTATATCCACTATCTTTGCATTGGCTTTGCTATGTCAATAGTAGAATCCTAGGTTATAAATTTTGTTGATTAGAACACACACTTGGCGAAACGAATCATGACCCATGTTATTACATCGCCGGTATACATTAACATGTTATATTCGCAGCATGTTATTCCACCTTGAAACCATAACACATAACCTAAGCGGCCATCACTAACCTTTAGATTGTCGATATCCTCCTGGGAACATGGATGAAATATTGAATCAATGGGATTTCCATAGAGTTCAAAATTTGATCGGAGTTCGGACAGAAGAAGTTATGACCTTCCCGAGTTAAGAGATTTTGTGACTAGGCAACCTTACCCGGATAGCCTACATAACCTTCACGAACGCCGCTACGGCAATATCAGGACCCTGCCCCGAATTCATACGGAATTTGACTCAATGGGCTTTCCATAGAGAGTCGAACACCAAATCGGGTTCGGGACAAAGAGTTATGATCTTACGAACTTAGAGGGTCACACATGACTAGGCGACCTTATCCGGGGAGAGCCTACTTGCTTTGCCCGGCATGCTTTCGGAGAAATCTGGCTGCACTGCCTCCACAGTTATTCTGGAAACTTTTCGATGGGCTCCATGGGTCGAAGAACACCCCGAAAGCGGAATTCGGACCCGAAGAAGTTGCAGGCCTTAGAGTTGGAGGTCATGCATGAGCCAGGCAGCCCATGACGGCTAGCCCTGCCCAGCCAACACTTAACCGGTGGAACTAACTGCCCGGCGCGATGTCCTCGCGGGAACATGGATTAAATCTTGACTCGTGGCGCACCATAGAGTCCGAGAACACCGGAATCGGAGTTCGAGCGAAGTTATGACCTTAGAAGTTAGGGTCACTGCATGACACTAGCTAGGCCGGACGGTTCCAGCCAGGTGACCCGGGGCGGACCGGCGGGTGAACCAGTGGGCAGACCCAGCCAGGGGTGACCAGTAGACGGGACCAGTAGAGGTGAACCTGGCCCGGGCGAACCCTAGGCCGGATAGCCCTTCCACTAGACTATTCAAAGTAAACGGACCATAACCTTGTTCTGAGTCGGTTGAGAGAGATAGCTTTAACATGAGTTCTTGATGTGGATCTGATTTTGAAGGATAGCACTACTAAATTCCCCTTATTTTCTACCTAAAAACCAGTTCTAAAGTCTAGTTTAATGTGTACCACCCACCTGATAATGACTTCCCATGGTTCAAAACACAGCGAGCATTCCCTTAGGGCAAGACAACCAACACTATTATTTAATTTAAGCCTAACACATAAAAATGCACATAAGGACAATTACTTAGTCCAAAAATCAGTCCCCGGATGATGAGCTTCAAAGTCATCTCTTTTTAGTCCATTTTTCTGTTTGATTTTCAGTTAAAATTGAATAATTAATATCTGAGAATATGAAGAAACTCACGATTTGTCATTAGCGAGAAAGAGAGCGAGAAAGAAGAAAAGCGATAGAAAAATGCGAGAAATAAGTGGATAAAAATGCGGTCAGATGGCGGAAGCGAATTAAAGCGGGTGAGTCATTGATGCGGAGTTGTGGGTTTGCATGATCAGTTCACGAAGTCGTGACATCGGGAAAGTGAAGGAATTTGATGCAGTCGGCGGGGATCGCGGCATAGAGCGGTGAGGAAGCGAGAAATTAAAGAGTGATGTCGCGACAAAGAGAAGGCGATGTCGCGACACGAAACTGTAGTTTATTCTGAGGGCGAGACTTAATCTTGAAGTCGTGACATCAGAGGAGATCCCGGTAGAGGCTTGAGCTATGAGGTTGATGTCCACGACATCGAAGGGACACGGGTTCGAGGAAGCAGTACCGGGAGCGATGGCGGCGAATGTGATCGCGACATCACTAACTAAGCAGAGTTCGCGGGAAACTTGAGCCCATGTCGCGACTATATCCTGATGTCGCGACATCGGGAACTAACCATTGAAGGCGCGAGGGACTAGAATGGATAACGCGACAAGCCATGATGTGTGACATCGCAATATCCGCTGAAACACACCAAAAGCATAAGCGTGGTGTCGTGACAACATGAGCGACGAGTTCATAGGATGGAGAACTTTAAGTGTCATCGCGTTATGAGTTCGATGTCATGATGAGAGGCTTGGCCTTGGCCCCAGGGCCGGTAACTTGGGCTGGCTACTGCAGAAATCCACAGCGGGTTATATTGCGGGTTATATTGGGATTAGGGCCCATTTGAAAACCACATCAAATCTTGTGACTACCCCGAGGAATAGTAAAGCAAGTCGGAGCGCATCAAAGGAGATCTGGCCTTTGGAAACTCACTTTATTTTTCTTTTCTTTTTCTTTTCTTTTCTTTATTTTAGAGCAGATGTTTGTTTCGTATTTCTTTTCGTTTATTTTTTTACGGATCCCGAGATGTTATCGTTTTCTTTGTTTGAATACAAAATTCAATTTCTTGCAAAATTACTACAGTGTGAAGTTCGGTTCAGTTATAGGATTCGATTATTTCGAGTTTGGTGTAGTTATTCTTTTGATCGGAAGGATCTTTGTCTCAGTGTGATTCGATGGTGAGGAACCAGGCTTCCATTTGTAGTGACGTTGTAGTGGAATTGATCTTTCACAGCCAGTAATTTACGACATCTTGTTCATTTCGGTTTCTGAATTTACTTGATTATGAGTTTATTGATTTTGGATCGAATATCTAGGTTTACTATGCAGTTAAGAATTGCGTCGTTACTGCGATTTCAAGGAGGTCCTCACGAGTGACACGGGAAGACAATCACAGGAGTAATGTACATTCCTTTGAAGTATACTAACTTGCTATTAGGATCCTTTGAGCTTCTGGATTCACTTAGATAAATCCTCTTCTCACTTGGAAATTAGAGCGAGTTGAGCGGCTTATCTATTTAAACAAAGCGAGATTTCACCTCAATTCGGATAGTGGGGCGATCCCGTGTTAGTGAGATCTAATCAAGGAAGGTTGATCTATTTTAATTTCGGAAGAGTAATTTGGAAGTTGTATATCCTTGCTTGGCCAGATGGCAGGGCTAAGGTGTACGAGTCCATAGACCAGATGATGTGCAAAGAAAATACCCGACTTAAGGAAGTTCTTAAGTAGTTATCTGGTTTGTAATAATTCCAGAGAATCGAAGAAGAAGATAACGAAATGTGAATATGGAAGATCCGGTACACTACAAATACCTTAGACTGATTTTGAAACTTGAGATAATCAAGAATTTATTCGAGTAAAGACTACGAGGAATTGATGATTATTCATTTGTTTCTCTTGATGTGTCTTCCTATGATAACTATTAATTGTTTCTTTTAGTGAATTTATTTTCCTTCATTTGTTTTATTTGATTTGTTTGAATGTTCATTTTCTTTGAACTAGTTAATTTCGACTTTCATCTTTGGACACCCATATCAATTTATGGTCCCGAATAGTATGAATTTTCGAGTAGTCGGGGTGGTGATTGAAGTTCACGAGATCTCGTGGGATCGATATACGGACTATGTCCATTTTATTGCTTGTCGACACATTACTTGCGAATGTCAGACCAAAACCAATAAATTAAAATTGTTTTTTATTAAGAGATTTTTGGTTATTATAGTATAATGTCAACAAGTTGATAACCTTTGTTGCACAGGATTAGTTAATAGTCCTTTGGTAATAATGTCCTTAAATTTGTATATGTATTTTGGTCTTAACCGGTTTATAGCGATTTCTTGGGGATTAGATAGTAGTCCTTCGGTGATAACGTTATAATCTTGTATCACTAATGCATAAATGTGCAGCATATTTTGGTCCCAACTGAGTTTTATGGCGCCGTTGCCGGGGATCGAAGGGATTTAGTAATCTATTGAGGGCCAAAAGGAGTAAATACTAATTTGGACATTTTTAAAAAGAACAAGAAGCGTTTCAAGCGTGACTCTTTGTATGACGCTAACAAACAAATTGAAAATATTTGATGACGGACTAATCCTGTTAATGTCATTATGTTTTGTTTTTCGGGAACAAGAGTTTAATGCATAGGAAAGCAGAATCACGGATCTGATTCAGCCCAGTCTGAGATTAAAAAACACTTGAAGCTTGAGGAAGATAAAGAAGCGAGAAAAACTCCACCATGGCGGATGAAGACGAGACGAGTAGCGAGCATAGAGAAGCGAGTCGGAGGCCTCGAATCACGGATACAATGGAGACTTACGGAGACGGTGTCGGGATGAATACTCTGCGATCAGACGACGCTGCGGTTGAGGCCTGATAATTTTGGCCCCGAAGCCAGCACTAATTACAATGGTTCCAGCGGCATCGGTTCGCGGCCATCCACGAGACCCCAACGAGCATCACGGGAAGATTTCTCGGGATGGCTATCTGATGAGTTAAATGGGGTTAGACCGAAGTCATTATTTGCATATGTTCCATTCTCTAAGGAATCACAGCTGACTACATGGTGCAGTCTTTACCATATGGAGTGCATTGGCGATTGGGAGGATTTGGTAGAGGCTTACTTATGTAGATTCTTTCCACCATCACTCACCTCTGTATGAGAGATCATAGTGTTCCAACAGAGAAGATGAAAGCCTCTACGTGGCTCGGGAAAGATCTGCTTAAGCATTTAAAGATGTCCAATGCATGGGATAGACTTGAAGACCCAAATGGACATTGTATATCATGCCTTAAATGATATATCAAAAGGAATCATTGATGCTTCATGCTGCGGAGCATTCAAACGTAAAAGTGCTGAGGAGGCAAGGGATCTGATCGAGGACCTGGCCAAATGCAATATGAAAACTCCTTTCCGAAGCCAAGAGGAAACAAATGAGAGGAAAGGGATTCTGAACCGAGCAAGATGACAGCCATGGAGGCCAAGCAACGCCATTATGCATCGAATGACAAGCAAGAAAAGAAGACACGCCCATGAGATAGGAGCAAATAAAGAGAATTATCGCTTTAAGTGCCGAGAGCAAGTAGATGAAATAATTTTATGATGTCGGGAGTGGTTAAGTATTTGGGTGAGCTTCAAGAAACTACCATTTCAAAACCCAATACTAACTCTACCCACACATTATCATCCGGGATTGAGGAACCATGAGAACTTCTCTATATATGGAGTGGGTTTCACAAGTCTAAGGCAAGTATTGAACCCTACGGTGGTTATCAACAGCAACCAAGATTCCAGCAGCAGCAGCAAGGAAATGAACACAGGAACGAATACCAAGGTCAGAGGAGGGCCCTATCTTTTGAAGAACAGATGCTGCAGTTCATGGGGGATAATAAGAAATTGTTGAACCTCCATGAACAGAAGTTCGCAGACCGGTTGAATCATACCAATTTTCAAGTTTTTTAACACTACCAATGCAACCTTAAAAACCCGAGACACAGAGGGCAACCGGGCCCTAACCCCGCAGCCGTAAGAAAGATGCCTCCTAAGCGACACCAAGAAATCCCAAAGACCGCATGGTCAGCTTGAGGAGCCGTAAGGAGTTGTAGATGATGAAAGAAAAAATGACAAGAATGAGGAAAAAGACGCCGTAAAAGAAGAAGAACTGAGAAAACGGCAAAGAGTGGACCGAAGGACATCCAAGGCTCTAGGACCTCGCAAAGGCCTTCCCACAAATGACCGCAAATCAAAAATAAGAAAGCAATTTGCTAAGTTTTTGAAAACTTTCCGTAGCTTTCAGAGATCGCGATGCCCTTATCAAGTAATAGTGACTCGTATGCCACTCTACTTAAAGAAATTCCCAAAGACATTCCGAGCAAGAAGAGAAAGATCGTGAGAAGAAGGATTATGAATCTCACCGCTACTGGCAAAGGCCTTGACGAAGAGAATCGCTTAAAAGACTTAAGGATCCGTGGAGTTTTACACCTTGCATAATGTAAGGAGCTGAAACTGCAAAGCTCTCAGGACTCCAGAGCCAGCATCAACTTGATGCCTCTTTCTCTCGTTGCCAAACAATTAAGTTTGGGGAGCTACTTCACCACTATTACTCTTCAAATGGCGCATGATCGATAAAACCGAATGAGTCTTGGAAGATGTCGGGTCACCGTTGGGAAATTTGTTTTTCCAAAGGATTTCAATATTCTAGACATGGAGGAAGATCTCACAAGGGAATTCCCTTGATCGGGAAGACCATTCTTAGCTACCTGGAGCTGCTCGATCTATATGCAAAAAGGAGTTCTACTGAGGGTCAATGAGAAGAAGCCCCGCTTCAACTTGATCCAGGGCATACAGAATATAGACATAGACAAGAGAAAATTTCAATGTAGTTGATGAAGTCTATAACCTCAACCCTGATGTTCAAAATGATTGTAATGATCAAATTTTTATCAATGAAAAAGAGATGAATTTCAAAGATATCAAGATGATTACTGGATGATCACACAACCGCTTTCATTCTATAGAAACCGTGATGAGCATGACGCAAAGAAGAGATGAACAAGAGGGAAGTAATGAAAAGAGGAAACTCAACAAGAAACCAAAGGAAGAAGGGCTTGTGCTGGAAAGAACTCGCCAAGTCATTCAAGTATGTTTACTTAGAACCACCCTGCAGAAAACCAGTTGATTATCTCTCGCGACCGAGTGATGAGGAGGAACAGCACTACCGCATCTTGAAGAAACATAAAGAGTCTAGCTTGGTCCATTGAAGAATTGAAGGGTATCACCCATCTATTTGCATGCACAAAATTTCACTGGAAGAAACTTTAAGGCCAACTGTAGGAACATCAAAGGAGATCGAATCTCAAGAATTAAGGAAGTACTAAGAAAGAGGTACTCAAAATTGCTAAATGTTGGTTTCCATCTATGCAACTCGATAGTCCTTGCAACCGCACCATGTGGTTCCAAAGAAGGGTGGGATTTACCGTGATCCGCAATGAGAAAATGAACGATTCCAACAAGAATAGTGACGTGGGACGGAGGGTATGTATTGATTACGAAGTTGAATGCAGCAAATCAGAAAGATCATTTCCCCTCGCTCTTTCATTGATCGGGATGTTGGACAAAAGTTAGCAGGACACCTCACTTTGTTTTGATGGGTACTGTGGATACAATCGATTGCAATTGCACCCGAGGATCAAGAGTAAGATCATTCACATGCCCCTATGGTACCTACTTTCGAAGGATGCCATTCGGGGCTATGTAATGCTCCAAACACATTCCAAGAGGTGTATGATGTCTATATTTTAAGATTTGGTTGAAGAAGTGATGGAAATTTTCATGGATGACTTCACCGTATGGATCCAAATTTTGATCAATGTTTAAACAACTGAAACAAGACTAAAGATGCAAAGACAAACAGCTAGCATCGAATTGGGAAAATGCCATTTTTATGGTGACTGAAGGTATTGTTCTTGGCATAAAATTTCGCTACAGGATTAGAAGTAGACCAACTAAGGTATCCATTATCAAAACTCTTGCACAACCTACCACGTGAAAGGAGTAAGAAGCTTCGGGGCATGCCGGATTTTATAGAGGATTCAAAGACTTTTCAAAAATAGCCACCACTATGCGCATTAACGGAAAAGATACGAGGTTCAATTCTTGATGACTCTCAGAAGGATGCTTTTGAAGAAATCAAAATCATGGTTGGCACAAGCACCTGGCAATGGTTGCAATCCATAATGGATCGTGTGGATTTGAAATAACGCATATGCTGCTTGATTTTACTACGGAGCCGTGGTTTGGGGCAAAGAAAAGAAAAAATATTCAGGGCCATATACTATGCTAGTAAAACCTTCAATGAAGCACAAGAGAATTACTCCACAACTGAAAAGGAGATGCTAGCCATAGTATTTGCTTGTGAAAAATTTAGACAATACATTTTAGGATCCCATGTGGTAATTCACACTGATCATGCAGCAATCAAATACTTGATGTCGAAAAAGGCTAAGCCAAGATTGATAAGGTGGTACGTCATAGTGTGAGCTCTGATTTGGAAATCCAAGGATAAAGGAAGTGACAATGTGATAGCTGATCACTCTGTCAAGAGTAGAAAGCAAAGACGTACAGATATAAAGGTAATATTAATGGTAGAATTTCCCATGAGCAACTCATTTAAGGTTTCACAACTTCCATGGTATGCCGACATTGTGAACTATTTAGCTTGTGGAGTAGTTCCTTCTGAATTCACTTCCCAACAGAAGAGGAAACTCAGAACTGACAGCAGGTATTATATTTGGGATGATCCACTTTTATTTAAAAGAGGTGCTGATATGATAATAAGAAAATGTGTGCCAGAAAATGAACAAGGAAAAATTCTGGATGAATGCCATGCATCACCTTATGGGGGGCACTTTTCAGGAGAAAGAACAGCTCATAAAATACTCAACTGGATTTTATCGCCCACGCTTCAGATCAGATCGAATGGGTCAAGTTATGTGACAGATGCCAGAAGATTGGAAATATCAGCAGCAGAAATGAAATGCCCCTAAGAAATATTATGGTGGTGCAATTATTTGATGTATGGGGGATGGATTTTATGGGACCATTCCCACCATCATTTGGGAATCTGTACATACTGCTAGCTTGACACATGCTTTCCAAATGGGTGGAGGCAGTGGCTTGTTCTAGAAATGATGCTAATACAGTTATGAGCTTCTTGCAAAAGAATATTTTGAGCAGATTTGGAACACCCAGACTATCATCGCGATTTGGGAGTTTCATTTTGCAACAAGATTTGCAAAACTCATGAGCAGTATGGATCAAACATGTAATGAGTCTAATGATCATCCCCTGCACTAATGGACAAGGTAAGAATTTCCAACAGGAGATTAAAAGAATACTTGAAAGAGTCCAAAATGTGAAGGATTGGTCTTCCAAACTTGATGATGACTGTGGGCTTACAGGATCGCATAAACTCCCATCGAATGTCCCCATACGAATTGTATTCTAAAACCATGTCACCTACTGAATTAGGAATACAAGGCAATGGGCCATCAAGAAGTTGAACTTCGATTTCAAACCGCAAAGGAAGAGAGATTGCTACAACTGGTCCGAATTTAACTGAGAAACGGAATTTCACATAACGCTTACCATCTAAGGATAAGATAAAGAAATGGAATGATCAAAGGATCCTAAGGAAGGAGTTCAGAGCAGTGGGGAAAAGTTCACTGCTTTAATTTATACCTAAGTTGCTCTGTGGAAGTAAAACTAAATGGGGTGGACCATACACAGTGGTGTCAAGCAATACATTTGGAGTAGTGACATTAAGGGCAGATACTGGAGAAGAATTCCGAGTAAATGGACAAAGACTTAAGCACTATTTAAGCAGAGAGGAAGGAATGAAAGAGCTCGGCAGATCTCTAAAAGAAGAAGGAACACAACAACAAGTCCAGCTAAGGACTCAAAACTGAGCAGCTGATGGGAGGCAACCCATAGGAAATCTGAATTTCTAATTTTATATATGAATTTTAGTTAGAATTCGTGTTGATTTATTAGCAATTAATACAGGATTTTGTTTTAGTTTGATGTAATCAATTCTGTCAGTATTGCAGGTTACGTGAGCAAAAATGCAAGGAAGGAGGGAAGAGCAATTGCAGGATAACTTCAACAACTCACATGGAGGAATAATAGAAAAAAAGTGGAAGCATTTTTTTCCCTACATAAATTCTGTAGAATGTGAATTTAGTACATGTATGAATTGCTGTGTGAAATTGATTCATTTGATGTTGAAGAGTTTAGAGTAGCTAAGGAATGAAAGATTCTATGAACATTGAGCTTTATATTTAAGTCGCGACAAGAGAACTTCCTTTAAAAGAGTCGTCGACATCATAACACATAGAGGACATATATGCTTTCACAACCAAGGGATGGCTTGTCCCAACAAGGGTTGAGAAGGTCGCGACAATTAACTTGATGTCGCGACAAATTAGGAAATGTTGCCAGCTGGAAATTTTTAAGGTTTGCCCTAATGACAACATCTTGTTTTAAGGTGGCATTAAAGTCGCGACATGTGGAAATAAATGAAATAATCATTAGAGCTCATAAATTTTGATTGAATTGCAACGGTTGGAGTACTTTTTCCCAACTTCCACTCTCCATTCCAGAACCCGTTCATTCTCTCTCCCCTCTGATTTTAAACCCCTGAAAACCCTAGGTCCCAAAATCTTCATAAACTTTCCTTCTCAAATGGGCCGAACTATCAAACCTCAGCCCTAACTAAGAAGAATTCATGGAGAAAACGCACCGAAGAAGAGAATCGATTGTGAAGAAATGTAATGAAAGAACACCTGCCGAAGCATCAGAGGGACCAACAGTTCTTGAGGAAAGCATTAAAAAGGGCAAGAAAAAAGTAGCATAAGAGAAAATCGAAGATTTTGTGTCAGAGGAAGCCTACTCAAACTGGAGGAAACATTATGCCGGAAAGGGGTTTGTAGCGCAGTGACGATTCAAAACCCTATCGCCCTTTCACGAAATGATAAGAAAGAGGTTTGGGAAACCCTCGCGCACATCAAAGAGCAGGTATGCAAAGAAGAGGTGGAGTTCTACCTAAATTTGGTAGGGAGAAAGGACAATACTGTATATGTCAGAGGAGTGTGGGTGCCATATGGGAGCACAGCCATTAAACTAAGTTTGAGGAATGGCGTGACACAAGCATGTCAAAATTCAAAAGCCCTAGAAACCCAGAATTGAAGAAGATTGCAGAAAAACTCACCGACGGGAAGGCTCAGCTGAGGCAGGAGAAAGGAGGACCAAAAACCCTAAACAGGGGAAGCCTCACTGAGGAGGCTAAGGTATGGTTCTATTTCCTAGCCTCTGTTTTGGTTCCAACCAGACATCCGAAAGACAAGCGAGGGAACAGAGGCTAGCCATGCTATACGCTATTAAGGAAGGATATAAGATCAATATAGGGACAATAATGTAAAATTCGATAATGAGGTACCACGGCAGAAACAAAAGAGGAGTGATCCTCACCCAAGAATACAATCTTGTGTTTGAAGGCCGGAGGAGATGGATCGGGAAGAAGAAGAAGTTCCGCCGACATCACCACTCTTATCGATGTGAGTGAGTAAAGGACCAAGAAACCGTATAGTGCGGGTACCGATTAAAACAGAGAAGAAGTTCCAACTGCAAGCAGAAGGTTAAGTGAAACAGAAGCTCCTCCGGGATGTTAATAATTTCCCATTTGCGCACACCGCAGGCGTGATGAAAGAAGCCCAGAGATTTCTCTTCCCCAGCTAGTTCTCCTCCCATGCAAGGCAGAACATTCAAAGAAAAGGGAGAAAGTTCTAGGGGAACACAAGAGAACCAGGCAATCATGGAAATGCTTCTCTCCATGCAAAACAAGATGGAGGCAAGGGAAAAGGAGTGGAGGTTGCAACAAGAGTTCAGGGAGGAAGTCTATGAAAAAGAATTAAAAAGAAGAGATCAAGAATGGGAAGAAGAACCGCAGAGAAGAGAGAATAAATGAAGCCGCAAAAAGGGAATGTGAATGGGAAGCAAAGCTGAAAATGGGCTAGGAAGAAATGTACGGTTGAGGCAATTCAAACAAAGAAGCGCGAGAAAACTTCGTAAAGGAAATGGAAACAAGGGATAAAGATTCATGAAGAAGTCAGTCTGGCCACGAGGCATTCTACAACAATCAAGTTAACAGAGACAATCAAATTTCTTGGAAATACCGGGCGAAAGGATGCTGAAACCAGAAGAGCGCATAAAGGAGAACATCACTGGATTTAAATTTCTTTACATGTCCTTGGTGAAAGATTTTGAGACAAAGATGGAAGGGAGAGACAAGGTGTTAGATGGAAACGATGCATTCAGGAGGAAGATGTGGCTAGAGAACTGACTGACAACAACAACCTCGGCTGCACTCTTGGAGGTCATGACAGAAATGGAGAAAAACATGAACACACTTGGAATGACAGGATGAACTGAACAAAAAGGTGGACCTCTCGAATGAATTGGCACAAGAAGAGCAGACCGACAAAGAGAAAGCCAAGGGAAAGAGGAGAATAGAAGTGAAGATTCCGGAATTCAGCCCACAATTACACTTAATTCGGATCCCGCATATCTATACCCTCAAAACAAAAGAAAAGAACTTATCCATTCAATTTTCAATCACCTCTATACATCAGAGAGTTCTAAGCCGTTGCAATTGAATCGTAAATAAAATGAGAAA
This sequence comes from Tetrastigma voinierianum, assembly GCA_016808115.1. Lineage (NCBI taxonomy): Eukaryota > Viridiplantae > Streptophyta > Magnoliopsida > Vitales > Vitaceae > Tetrastigma > Tetrastigma voinierianum. Next base: position 50,871 of record JAEQBH010004603.1, on the reverse strand, counting down.
TCAATTAAATTGCTAGGCGTAAGTATTTCAATTTGTTGGTTCAATATTGTGTTAGCCGGAGGATGCATGATTGTGACATTAAAATAGAAATTAGTTCCGTAATAAAACTACGAGATGGAATGAGCTCGAATTGAATGAAGCAGCTTAGATTAGGAAACATTTAAATGCGAATAAGGACAAAATGAATACGCTTAATTGAAACAAGGTGCAAAGTTACTTATGTCTAATTGATAAGTCCACAATTGAGGAAAGTAATACAAAGAGGGAATGAAATATATTTTTTGGAGTTTGTGGTATGAACAATAAGTCAAGGAACCTTGAATATCACTCAATTTAAATACTACAACAAAAATGAAGTCAAGGTAATTCTATGGTTAGTCACAATCGTTCCAACCAAATTCTAGAAATTTATTAGATTATTGATTGAGGCGTAAACTTAGGGTGATACAAATGACAAGAGATGATACAAAGCCATCCTCGATAGTTTGAGCCATTTACCTATCCCTACTCATATGTCGATGCATATACCATAGTTCCAAAGAATTGAAGAACGTTTATTTTTCAAAAATAACCAATGGAAACCCCAACCCATTCTAAGAAATCAATCCTCCAGTAAAGAATCTATGATTACCCAGGAATCCAAGGAGGAAGTAAGAAATTAAGTTTGGGGGAGTATATATTTTCGAGGAACTCAAAAAGGGAATGAAAGAAAAAGACAAAGAGCAGAAAATGCAATAGAAAAGAACGCTTATAGGGATAAGTTTTATCTTGTGGCCTAACTCTCTTGAACAATTCAAGTTCTTAGGGTGTTTCAACACCTAGTACCCTAATGCTATCTCGGTATGGGAGCTACCAACTCAAAGTAAGCTAAGAGTGTTAGAAAGCCTAAAAGTTAAAACATTGCATCATCCTTAAATGGTGACAAACAAAGAAAAAATTTCAAAGGAAATTACAAGTGAAAATAGGGCATACAGCTCGAATTGAAGAGATCAAAGAGATGTCCCAAACATGAAGCTTAGGGGAGTTTATTAGAAACTATAAGAAAGAAAGGGCGGAAGAGGAGAGAAAAGGGTCGTGGTAATTTTAACCTAAAATTCCTTCCATCCTACCATTACCCAAAGCCTAACAATATAAGCCCAAAATATCTGATTGATTCAATAAATCACCTACATTAGTGGAGATCAATATGAAACAAACTTATGGAATTTGGAAATATGGAAACAATCAAAACTGAAGGACTTTAGGAGTTAATTGACTCGGGCATGAAAATTATAAAGGAAAATAATCTATTACTCAATGTGGATCTAATGATTATGTTGTTTGTAAACAATTTCAACGCTTTAGCTTTGTATACCAGAAAAGTAGAAATCAACCTTGAACCGGACTTGAAGCTAGATAAGGCTGTAAATGATGCATACATTGTATTTCAAATTAAAATTGAATACCACTCGCAACAAAAACAGAAAATGTCCTTTTATATGGTCAAACAAATCTTTCTTTTCCTTGCTCGCTGGTATCGCTAAAATTCTTAAGTTTTGGGAGTTTGATGAGCTTAAAAGTCATCTCTTTAGTCCATTTTTTCTGTTTGATTTTCGCTTAAAATTGAATAATTAATACATTTAATTATGAAGAAACTCACCAATTTGTCATTAGCAAAGGCAAGAAAGAAGAAAGCAAGAGAAAATGTAAATGGCGGGATAAAAATGCAAATAATGGCGAAAGGTAAATTAAAGAACTGGCCAGTCATTGATGCAGCTGTGGGTTTGTACAAATTCCGCCAAGTCGCGGACATCGAAAGTGAAGGGAATTTGATGCGTGCTCTACAGGATCGCAAAGATAGCAAACAGAAAGAGCAAAATTAAAGAGCGAAGTTACGACACCAAGAACAACTCGTTGTTACGTGAGACTTCTACGCCGAAGCCGTGGACATCAAGAGGAGATCAACTCGAAGGCTCAAACTAGAGGTTGATGTCACGACATCGGGACACCCGCTCAAGGAAACAAAGACTGTGAGCCGATGTCGCGATAAGATATCGATGTCGCGACATCATAACAAATGTAGGAAGGTCAGTAGGAAACTCGAGCCCATGTCAGATTATATCCCATGTCGCGACATCAGAACAAACTAGCTGAAGACCGCAAGGGACACTAGAAATGGGATGTCGCGATTAAGGCCATGATGTCGCGACATCGCAAGCTATCAACCGAAACCTGCAAAAGCATAGCGTGGTGTCGTGACAACATGAACGACCAGTTCATAGGATGCAGAACTTTAAGTCAATGTCGCGACATGAGTTCGATGTCGACAAGAGAACTGAAAGCAACCGAACAAGTGAATTTGGGCCTGCCACTAAATCCACAAAGAGTTATATTGCAAAAGTTATATTGGGATTATTAGCTCAACTAGAAACCCTATAAATAATGCTAAATACCCGTAATAGTAAAGCAGCCTGAGGCGCATCAAAGGAGAGATCTCAGCCTAGGTCACTTTTATTTTCTTTTCTTTTCTTTTCTTTCTTCTTTCTTTTCTTATTTTAGAGTAGATGTTTGTCTCGTATTTCTTTCGTTTATTTTTGGATCCGAATGTTAATGCTTTGTCAAGCCGAATACATAATTCAATTTCTTTTCAAAATTACTACCTCGAATGCATCAAGTTCGTACAAATTCTCGATTCGATTATTTCAGTTTCGAATTGCGCTATTCTTTGATCATGATGCCTCTGTGATTCAAGAATTGAGGAACCCACCTTCCATTTAGTGAACGCTGTAGTCGAATTGATTCCTTCCCGTAGTAATTGCTAAGATCTGCTCATTTCCGCTTACGAATTATTTCAGATTATGAGTTTATTGATTTTGATCCTAATATCATTTTATTTATACCCGTTAAGAATTAAGGCCGTTATTCGATTTCAAGGAGGTCCTCTCGAAAGGACACAGGAAGACAACTCGAGTAATGTACATTTCTTTCATGGTACTAACCTCGCTATTATGACTTTGAGCTTTGCAAGTTCACTTAGATAAATCCTCTTCTCACTTGAAGTCGAGAACGAATTGAACGACTTATCTATTTAAACAAGCAGAGATTTCACCTCAATTCGGATAGTGAGGCCAAAGGACAATTACTTAGTCCAAAAATCAGTCCCCGGACTATCCGTAAACAATCCTAGAATCTCCAGAACATTATCCCAAAGTCTTGGAACGGTTCACACGGCCACTCACGGCCTCACACAAACCATGCCATTTGAATGGCCCTTAAACAAGAATTAAACCAAGTAGGAGAAAACCCCTACCTCTTTTAGTTTTTGTCAAAACTCCCCAACTCCTGTCTCTATGCGAAGCCCTTGTCGTGAGGTTGAACTCTTCCTCTTGCTCAGCTTGAAACCGTTGGTCTGATCGCCAGGAAATTTAGAGAGAAGGTGGAGTCTCTCTCTAAAGCTTCTCAAACTGTTTGCCTTTCTTCTCCCCTCTCTCCCAACCGGTTGGGAGAAGATAGAAGTCAAGTGAGATGTCCTCTCACTTGCCACTTGTCTAATTCTAAGTGGCTCCTTGGATTACCCTTATCACCTTATCCATCTACCTTGGATTTCCCTCCAATCATGTGTTGCCACATGTCCATGTGGGTCCTACACTTGAGCTCAAGTTGACTGAATCTGCACCTGACACGTGGCACACTGTGAGCCACTCCAAATGCGCCAAGTGTCCCCCACTACACTCGTTGCTTCGAAAAACATGCAAATTCCGACTGTCTCGAAATTCGACGAAATTCGACGTGGTAGATAGATTTCGCGAGACGATTCCAACGGTGAAATCAGTTTCTTCATCCGATACCTAGAAAAAATCCAGATTTTGACCGAATTTTACCGTTCTACCATTTTCAAAAAATTCGGATTTTTCGGGGTTTCACAATTTCCGTTAAGAATAGTATAATTCAAATCATCTCACTGATGGTCATATATGCAATGATCTTAACTTAAGTAGTTAGCAACCCTATTTATGACATTGTCTCTTTTATTTTACTGCATAAATTGAGGGCTAATATAATATCAATCTTTATATTTTGGAGATACAATCAATTAAATAGCAAGGACTGCTAACATACAAGACCCATTCCTTCTTATTTAAGAAGAAGATAAATAATTCCCTTACGTCATTACTCAAGTCTTGAATGGTACGAGCGTTCAGATTCTTAATTAAATTATGAATCTTATCAATCATTGGAGAGTAATTAGTACTAAAGGATAAAGAGATGATTAGAGAGGCTAACAGATTTCACCTAACTCTAATTATGAATTATTTATGGAGGATCAATATATGTAATGACTTAAATCATACGGACAACTTAATTTCTTGAGTAATAATATATCTATAATTTTAAGAGTGCACCCAAGTTTTTAGTTGAGTAACATTGGAATTAAAAAAATTGTGTTAATTAATTAAAGAGTTTAATTAATTAATCAAGTTTTATTGGAGGTTAAAATTATGGGTCCATAGGTCCCCAATCCGACAAAGACTCCATCGATTAGACAAGGGAGAAAATAGTTTTGTATCACTCAATTGTAAATTAATTTTGAATTAATTTATATGAGAATAAGTAATTTGATTATTTAATCTTAATTACCCAAATTATTCAACAAGGAAGAACCTAGCCTATTGTTATCTTGGAAACTTTATATATATATATATATATATATATATATATATATGAGTTCCAAGGTTCAAGTCCCATGGATTTACACATTCTTTTTTTTATTGATTTGACAAAAGGACTAAAGACAGAAGAGTAATTCAAAAAATTAAATATTTGAATTTAAATGAAACAACTTAATAGAAAACATGGGATTATGAAAAAGAGAAGGTGGTTGAATAGAAAGAAAGAGATACAAAAAAGAAAAGAAAAGAGAGAAGCATATGATCTTTTCAAATTTCTTTTAAAACAAAATTCTCAACAATTTTTGGAGGAGTTGAAAAATTAATGAAAATGATAACAAAAATTTTTCTCCATTTTCAGGCCTACACACACGCCATTCGGTTCTTTGATTTTGGATTGAAGATCAAAGGTTTTTGGAAATCGAAGATCTTCACCATCCATTCATGGAATTTTTCAAGTGAGTATCCATGGCTCTGATCAATTAGATAACATATTTTGTGATGCCCCAAATCCTAGTGGTGTCTGACTGTTCACACCTCGAAGGAATATTTTGCGGTTCATATCGCGAGACATGCACATGAGTAAAATGGCCACTGGGGCCCATACATCAATACTCATCAAGAATACAACAACTATATACCAATAGTTCAAGAGTTATTACATTACTCTTAACCAAAACATATATCAAAATCTAAAGTTTTAATACATGTTATACAAGATGAATACCAAATCCACAATCCAACTTTCTTCTAAAACGCGGCCTCTAGTGAGCGTCATCCTCCTGTATACTCACTATACCTGAAATAGTGATCCCTCGACAGGGTGAGCAATGCCCAGTTCTGATAATCTCTGAGGAAGGTCCTCATTTGCGAGATGTCATGGAAACCGTCACACTCAAGCAGTCAGCATGAGTCTCATTTCTTGAATACTTACAGGCTGCCCACCCCATGTTCGAAATAATGAACACATGCCTGGCCAAATGCGAGTAAATAGGTTAAACAAAAGATTTTTGTTCTTGAAAAACACTACCGAAGTTTCTCAGAAATATATTGACTACCCCTCCGGCGCTTAATCGCTGATCATTTTTCGAACAATATTGGTCCGCTCTCGAGATGAACCGTTGGACCACTCTACAAGTACTGTAGCTCTTCCTTGGAAATTCCTTTCACAACTGTTTTAATTTTTCTTTCACTTCTTTCATAAACATGCACTCACACCTATTGTGCCTCAAGGCATATGGGAATGCATTATGCCAATTCCAACCAATTCATGCCAATATACTTTACATGGATATATTAACACACCCACTCAATATAAATCATATTATCAATGCAGACACAACACAAATATTACATGGGTTGTCAAAACCAAGCAATTATTTGAATTACCCAACACAAAATCACACAGCCAATCACGTGAATAAAGTGAAACCTCGAGTCGGTCATATTGTTCACGTCACACAAGTAGGGATTTTCTTCACTTGGTTCAAAGTAGTTTTGAGACCAAAACATGCACCATTCAGGCTCTCAACAAATCCCCATCCATAGTCGACCATTAAAGAATAAACCAAGTAGGAAAGATCTCTACCTTGAGTGCCAGCCGGAACTCCACAAAATCACATGTCAACGCCAGAGCCCTCGTAGCATGTATCAACTGCTTGCTCGAAGAGAAAACCCGATGGTCTCGAAAGCCGTGAGACTGAGAGAAAGTCACACTTTCCTCTAAATCCGGGGTTCTCCCACTCACGCACGTTTTTTTCCAAATGGAGAAGATGTGAAGGTCTTTTTTGTCTTCTATTTTTAAATCTTTAACTTAATTCCCATTGTGTCCTTTAGTTTGCTTTTAAAGTTTTTAACACATGGCTTATCTAAGCCATTCATCTCATCCTCTCACTAACATGTACATAAAATACATAAGGGTTACGTAGTAGGTGATCTTTTGTCACACATATCTTCTTCTTCGGCCGTCGTTATATCAAGACTCGACACTTGGTGCCTGAAGTGTGAAATTCGACCGCCTCGTACTCGACAAAATCGACATGGTCGTTAGATTTCGAGAGGATTGTGGACGGTAGTTCAAGCCATCCGTATCTGTGCATTGATTGGTTCACTATCATTTACCCTATTTCAAAAAATTAGAATTTTCTCGGTTTTACATATTTGATTAATTAGAAAAGCTATGATCAATAAAATTTATAGTTATGATGAAACAATTTTTTTGGCATACAATCTTGCTGATTATGTAAGGTTTTATAAGATTATGAAATGGTGCAACCCTTTTGAAAAGTTTCAACTTTTGAAACTTTGAAATTTGAAAGTTTAAAGTGGTAACCTTTCAGAAGCAATACAACTGTAATTCTTTATGGAAAAACTACTATTGTAAAACCCGGGAAAATTCTAATTTTTTGAAAAATGGTAAAATGGTAATTTCGATCAAAATCCAAAATTTTTCTAGATATCGGATGACGAAACGAATCTCACCTGCTGAATCACCTCAAAATATAGCTACCACGCCGAATTCATCAATTCGAGATAGTCAAATTTCAGCTTTTGAGGCACCGCCGTGCAAAGAAACGGCTTGTGAGAGACATGTGATTTGACAAAGTCATCTACTACATACCCATATGACACATGTTGTATGATTAGTGAGATGACAGAGATGAATGGCTTGATTAAGTTATGTGTCAAAATCAAATAGCTAAATGAGGGGACACAAGTGGAATTAATGAAAAGTTAATTGAATAAGACAAGAGAAGGAATAGTTTTCTTCTCCAAACAAAAGAGAAATCGACAGTGGGCTTAGATTCAGATTTTTAGAGAGAGAGAGTGTGCCTTCTCTCTAGATTTCCCGGTGTTCAGACAATCGGTTCGCTTCGGGCCAAGAGGTAAAGTTGTTCTACGCGGCGAGGGCTACACGTGGGCACCAATTTTGTGGTGTTACGACAACTCCAAGAGGTAGGGGTCTTCTCCTACTTGTGCTATTCTTTGGCTAAGAGCCATGTGAATGGTTAGGGATATTCTAAGGCTTGATTTAGCCGTATTTTTGTCTCAAAACATTTGAACCGAGTGGAGACAATCCCTATTGTGTGGCCATGAATTGGGTCATTCCGAGGTTTCACCGCTCACGTGGCTTATTGCGGCACTATGTGGTCAGCATTGAAATTGAATTGCTTGATTGCTAATTAGCCCATGATTTATTCTATGTTATTGTTGTAATTCTGGAATAACATGAATTGATGTGGAATTAGCATAATGCATTCCATATTAATCGGCACCCTAGAATATTAGGTGTGAGTGGATGACATGAAATAAAACAAGAACGAAAATGTTTGTGAAAGGAATTTCGACGGAAGATTTTTCGGAGAATTATGTTAGGAGATTGTCCAACAATTCACCTCGAAGGGGCCCATGAATTGTTTCGAAGGGTTATCCAACATATTCGCCTCGGAGGGTTGTCCAATAAATTTTACCGAAACTCAGTAGTAAGTTTTCGAGAACAAAAAACTTTTGTTTTGAAAACTCGTACCTATCACAGATTTGGCTTAGGCATGTGTGAGAGAGTCGTAGAGGGACTCGAGGTACATGGGATTGGGCATGTAGACATTCAAGTAGGATCATGTATTTGCTTGGATGTGATTGTTTTCCATGACATGTGCACTTAGGTGGGAGTAACCGATATTTCAACCCCGCCAACTCAGGAGGAGACCTCGTGATCGACTCAGATCTAAGAACCGTCTAGCATTGGCTTGGATGGATGACCTTGACCCGTTGTTTATATAAAGCAAGAACCTGGTATAGGTGGAGGACGCCACAATCGGTGATGAGATCCATTGATAAGTCTACAAATACTAATAACCGGAGAGTTCAAGGAGTTCTTCAAAGAACCAAAGAGAAATTGAAACTCTCAATTTTATTAATGCTTAAAACTTGAAGAATATAGGGATAACAAGCCTTTAAATAGGCCAAAAAATATGAAGAATAGAAACTAAATATTTAGCCACAAGGAAAGTAAATATTTGGCCAAAAAATAGGAAAGAAAACTAATATACTTTTTCCTAAAGTAACACACTAAAAAAAAGAAACTAGATAATTCTAGGATAAGACTTGGGAATCAAATCTGCCGCAATATGGAATAAATCAAAAGCAAATTAGCACCAAATTAGCAAAGAATCAAACAAATCAGCACCAACAAGCTCCCAAAATAGCAAAGAAATTCCGGGAACAAATCGTAACCAAATCATCTCCAAAATAAAGAAGAATCGGGCAAAGAATCAACACCAAATCAAGCCCAAAATAGCAGCAAATCAAGAAGTCAAAACTCCTGGCTCTTGGTCCAAGTCCGATTTAATTTGGATGATGATGACCATCTTCGCTTCCGAGTTGAACACGCGAGCTTCTTCCACGTGGCATCTCTGATTAAAACATGAAGGGCTTCTATCCTTTTGGCCTTTGGCTTGTGTCATAGGACCCAATGGGACTCCCAAGGGTCCACACTCACTGGCAAATCTAGCTGCATGCATTCTCATTGATGCGCTGAGGACTTGAAAAGGACCATCGCCCTAGGGAGAAACATGGATCATTTCTTTGTGTTTTGATTTTCATCATTCCCCTCTTTTCTCGAAAAGATTCGGCCTCGAATCTTAACCATACTGTCAGTGGAACTAAAACTACAGAACGACGCATGGACTCAAGCTCTCTCTCACATTATCCCTTTCCATCAATTCACCGACTTGCTTTTGGAGTCCCTTTGTCTCCTCGTGGATTAATACTCCCATGTTTAGCTCGATTCGAATGGTAGCACCATGGACAAAATCAATTTGATGTCTGGACCCCTTGGATAGAGGTAAACCTTTCGAAATTTCTCGAAAGATCGTTTCAAATTTCGCAAAGAAAGATAATAAAACTAGGCAAAGAAGTGTCAAGTTGGTTAGTATTAAAAGTGCCTCTTTGTATAAGTACAATCATAGGCTTGTTTAAACAATGCTTTTTTTAACCTCACTACTCTTGCATAGAAACTGGTTTTTCTCCCTTTCTTTTAAATTTTCAAATACTTACTTTTGGTACTCTCTTTTGCTCAAATTTCTTTTTCAAGCTTTTGTTCAATTTTCTTTTCTACTCTTTTCTTGTTCACTCTCTTTTTTCTACTTTTTTTTTTTTTCTTTTGTCTACTATCTTGCAACCTTACTTGATCTTCATAAACCTGGACTTGGTGTCAAAGGAACAAGAGGACGGTCCTGGTCAAGACGACGTAGGCACTTATCATGGAGTCGTGCTGAACTTTCCTATCAAATTGCCATGGTCTTCCTAATAACAAGTGCCCAGCTTGCATTGGAACTACATCACACAAAACTTCATCTTCGTATTTCCCAATGCTAAAAGCGACTAACACTTGTTTATTCACCCTTACCTCCCCACTATCATTCAACCATTGCAATATAAGGTCGAGATGCTGGCACAAGTTGGCATTCCTAGTTTCTCCACCATGGTTGTGCGTTAGCAACATTAGTGCAACTTCCCCCATCAATGATCACACTACATACCCTTTGTTTTGGACGTGGCACCTAGTGTGAAAATGCTATCCCGCTGTGAATCTCGTCATCTTCTTTAGCTTCGCACACCTAAGGCCCTCCTGCCACCATTAGCCTCTCGACAAAGATACTCTCATCGGCATCCTCTAAGGATGGCATAGAATCACAATCCGACTCATTGTCTGTTTCAATCTCACCATTGTCCCGCATCACCATGACTCTTTTGTTCGGACATTGACTTGCAATATGACCCCTGCCTTGGCATTTAAAACACATAATATCACAAATTCGAGTAAAGGAAAGAATCGATTTACCTTGATTTCCTTGGTTGTTCCCCTTGTTTTAGTTCCCTTGCTTTAGGTTTAGCGCTGCGGCTTCTCTTCCTTTTCCATTGATTCGATTTCCACGTAGATGAACTCGGGACTGTGTGTAGAACGTGTGTTGCTACTCGCCCTTCGACTTGATTCTCATCTTGATGTTATATGCACCATATCCTCCAACTCCACATAATGTTGCAATTCCACCTCAAATTTTGAATCTCTCGGTTTAAAACCCGCTAGAAACCTTGCCATGGTAGCCTCGATCTTCAATATTCGCCTAGCCATTGCAACCTCCATCTCCTTATAATACTCCTCCACACCCGACACTTACCAAGTTTCAGAACTTGTCGTACACCTCGGTAGTAGTAGCTTGGACAAATCTCTTCCGCATCACCCTCTTCATTTCCTTCCATGTTTCCACCGATGGCTCTCATTCCGCCTCTTGTCCAACACTAGTTGGTCCCACCACACTATGGCATAATCTGAGAACTCTATAACATAAAGCTTCACCTTCTTATTTTCAGAATAATGGTGACAATCAAAAACAAACTCTACCTTCCTCTCCCACTCAAGATATGCCTCGGGATCATTCTTTCCCTGGAAAGATGGAATCTTCATCTTAATGTTTCCCAAATTATTATCTTCCCGATTCCTATCTTCTCTATGTCTCCCCCCATACCTCCTGTTACTAACACCCGAATCATAACCATTCTCATCTTCAAAGTCTCCTCCGTCATACTCTTCTTCATCTACACACGCCCCTCTTCTTGGCAGCCTCTCCCTTCTACGTGCTGTGGGAGGGTTTCGTGGGTGCTCGAAGCTTTGCTCCACCCTCTCATGGAATTGTTCTAATTCAGCCCTAAACATTCCCTCAGACTTCTCGCTAGTTAAGGCGTGCATAATGAACTTCATGTCAACGCTCCCGCCATTACCTTCGTATGCATTGTTGTTCGACGGCTGGGGCCACGCAGGAAAACAAGGTTAGAGAAAAAGAAAGTAGGACCACAAATCACTCGCTCACGGTTTTCACTCAAGAATGATTCACTCGCCCGCTCGTGTTTTCTGGCCAATAACATATTCGCTTTTTCTCACTTCTAATAATCTAACCACTCAATTCCAATTAATTTCTCTCTAATAGTTCATTTGGAACTAATCAAACAAATCCCATTTTTCGCAAAATTCAATAAAAAAACTATCAAAGAAGAAAAGACAGTTGGTGGCGTTAACCAAGATCCAAGCTTTACTTATTTATTTTTTTATACTATGCTCTGGGATTAGATTTTCTAAACTAGAATGATGATAAACTTATAGGATTTTTTTTCGGCTTTTTTTTTTTTTACCGATCCTTTTCTTCTCTTTACTTTCCTTTTTTTTTCTTTTTCTTTTTTCTTTTTTAACTTTTGAGATGGAATTTATTGAATAAAAAAGAAATAATCAAAAAAATTATATCCGATCAAGAATGAAGAAAATCTGACCAAGGATAGAGTAGTAATAGATTATGAATGAAATTGGGGATTGAACGGAATTTAGAAGGGAATTGATGAAAAAGTGGTGACTAAGATGGTTTGGACAAATAAATAAATAATATTAATAAAAGATAGGCAAACCGTAAAATAGAACCCGTCGGCTCATACCAAAATGATACTAACCCGCCACCTGGTGAGGACCATGATCGACTAGATCGGAACAACTGATCTAGCATTGGCTTGATGGATGACCTTTAATCTCGTTGCTTATACGAAGTTGTGCTTAACCTCGTATAAAGGGAGACGCCTACACCGGTGATGGAGATCCGATTGATAAGTCTCTGATGAACGCCACGGAATAACCGATAAGTTCAAGGAGTCTCTTCAAAAGAACCAAAGAGAAATTGAAACGAGCTCGATTTTATTGTTAGCTAAAACTTGAAGGAATACTCAGGGATAACAAACCTTTAAACCCAGGCAAAAATGAAGAATAGAAAACTAAATATTCGGCACAAGGAAGAAGTAAATATTTGGCGAAAATAAGGAAAAACAATATACTTTCCCTGAAATAAACACCTTAAAAAAAAAAACTGAATAATTCTAGGATAGACTTAGAATCAAATGCATGATATGGAATAAATCAAAAGCAAGTGACATGAGTGTGACAAATCGAACAAATCAACCTGCGAATAAGCTCCCGAGAAATAGCGGCAAATGGGAACCAATTCAGACAATCATCTCAAATAGCGACCATCGGCAAATTAATACCAAATATGGCAATAAGACAAATCAAAGTCAAAACTCCTTGGCTCTTGGTCAAGTCCAGTTTAAATTTGATGATGTGGTTCATCTTCGTTTCACTTTTTGGGGTTGAACATGAACTCTTTGCGTGGGCATCTCTCAGGATTAAACCTTGAAGGGCTTCTTTGAACCTTTTAGCATGGCTCGTGTCATAGGGCCCGGTGGGACTTCAAAGCGGGTCCACGGCTCCTTGGGGCAAATCTGGCTTGTGTGACTATATTGATGGCAGGGACTTGAAAGGACCATCGCCCACAGGGAGAAACATGGATCGCCTTTGTGCTTTATTCTCATGAGTGAAAGCATGGCAGGAAATTATCACTCTTGGGATTTGCTGTGTGGGGATCACTATTTCAGTGGGTGTCTGAGATGAGCAGCTTAGCTGTGGTGCATTTTGGAAAAGTAGTTGTGACAGGTATTCGTTTCTATAGAACATGTAGTAAAACTTTAAATTTTGATATATGTTTGGTTAATAGTATTAATAATAAATCTTGAACTATTGGTATATAGTTGATGTAATTAGTGAATATTGATTTAGGCCCATGGCAATTTTACTCATTTTAATTGTATATGGACCCAGTGTGGTCGTTTGTTGTTAATTGTTAGGACTGAAGTTGTGTATCTTGCGGTAGAACTCCTGATACAAGGAGACTGCACTTGCCCAGATTTTAATTGAATTAATGGGTTTGCAGCATCTGAACTGTCCAGATTAATGGGGTTTGTCAGCATTCCCCAGGGAAGTGGAACAGTAGAACTATCATACAAGGATCTCTCTATTGCTCTATCATATTATTAAAAGATTAATTCACATTCTTTTGAATTTTGTCAATTCGAAAAAACAAAGTAAGGAAGCAAAAAAGTTATCGAGTTGGTTCTTTGTGGTCAGTTTGAGCTTTAAATCAATGGCTGAGGGCATGTAGATCCATTTCTTTTTATGTTTCCATATTGAAACATGTTTAGGATGTCGTAATTACTTCATTTGAGTGTCGAGCATGATTACCCTCTCACATGGATATTAATTCACAAGAAGAAAAAATTTGCGATTATAGGATCTCATTTTTTCCCAGAATTCTGGATCTTACAGTTTTAGTTTTAAAATATTTTAGAATCATTCAATTAGAACATATTAGTTCAGTTTTCTGCGATTTATAATAAAACAGATGAATATATATATATATATATATATATATATATATATATATATATACTCTTTCCTCATGTCCATATATTGTTTATTTATTTTATTTATTTTAGCGTCATGATCTCATTTTTGAATTACGGATCTTACAGTTTTGGTTTTTAATTGTTTTGAATCATTAAATGCCTTATATTTGATTCAATGTGTTTTTATATTCTATAAACAACAAACTACTAAGTAAAAAAACATTCATCTTTAGTTTCTCTCATGGAGGTCTATCTGAAAGACATACTTTAAAATAAATAAATACATAAATAAGTGTTGGGCTATGTGTGAAAGAGCTTCTTCTTGGTTTAGTATTAAGCGACTTGTGAAAAGCCTTACAAGAGTTTGGCATGGTTTTGAATCAAACCACTTTTAATTGTTTGAAAGATTAAAAAAATGTGACTTGCTTGAGATTTGAACCCTAGACCCGAAGGTTTTCGGTGAGAATGACACTCTTCCACGAAGCCAACTTGGCTTGTGTGGTAAGGAAGTACCATAAATGTTTTAAATTCTTATGTTTCTTAGTAATTCCATTACATGCTTAAGCATTATTTATTAATTGCTCAAATCATTGTTTGTTAAATAATACTATTAAAATTTACAAATTTTCCCCAGGGAGGCTTTCTCGTGTGTGAATGTGTTTTATGCTTTGATTCTGTATGAAATCCAAATTGTGTTATGATTAATTATACATTTTTTATACTTATAATAGGATGGTTTTAATTATGCTATTCCAATGGTGATATTGCTACAAAAAGCTTAAGTTTAGTGCCACAAGTTAGAAAGCTCGACTAAAAACTTATAAAATCACAATAGTGATATAATTTTGGTTGGATTCAGGAGATGACACGACATCTTTAATAGTCAGTAAATTATTTAAGTTAAGATCACATAAAGCTTATTTAGTAATTATAATATAATAAAATTTATCCAGGGTACTTTATATTTATATAATTAATGAGATGAAGAATGCGAGTTATTACTGTTAAATTTACCCGAGATTATGAATTGGTACATAATTTGAGCAGTTTTATTTTTAAAGATGAAGTGAAACTATATAGTGGTTCCAGACACTGAACATTAATTCTGTTGCTTGTTATTAGACTATGTGTCTAGGAAAGTCCATAACAAAGGCGATGAGCTAGAGGCTGGCGGATTTATTAAGGAGAGATAGTTGTGACCTCTCATATCAGGGGACTTTCACGTTGTATATAAATGCATGTACATGTAGTTTCGCAGTTTACTATTCAGCCATCAAAATTAAATAATTGACTATCATAAAGTTGAATGGCTAAAATTAAATAAGATTTTTCTTTATGGTAATCTTTATTGAATTAGATATAATTAAATGCGTGTTTTACATTGGTAACACATGTAGTGGTGACATAGCCTCTCAGAATCTACATAGCTTTTGGACTTTTCTGGTATCTCAGCACAGTGATTACAACGATAACTGCACCTATTTAAGACATTCAGGAACTTGGGGTGACAGCTACAAATGTGGAGAATTATTCTCCTTCATTTACCAGGGCACGCTGGACATCGATTATGCCATAAGGAAACAAAACTACTATATTAAATGGAATAAAGCACATTGCTTAAGTTGCACTATTTGAGCGATGGGAGAGATCCTATTGACTCAGTGTAATGTTTAAAATTAAGACCAAAAATCCTCTGGTGTGGGGTTACGTTGACGTCTGTGAAGTCAGTTTGCTAATTCATTGGCAAACAATTCGTCACTTCGGATGAGAAGCTTTAGCGAATGCGCAATAATGGGATTCTCTTGCGTCGTATCATAAGCATTAAAGGTGTGCATGACGCATCGTGAGTGAAAGGGGTTATCACAGGACCAACAAGAAACTGGAGATAGATATCACAGTTCCTTCCTAGTGCACTTTATTACGAACAATCTTACGTCAATAATCTGACCTTTTAGATCGTATAATACACATGGGACAAATTGTGACCTGCAATGCACAGAGATTGAATTGACAACACTGTCGACCCATGAAATACATGTGACCGTTGGAATACGGTGCGTAAAATGAGTGTCTCTCTACTCGGAGACTCAAAGCGTGACTAAAGTAAGCCACGTTGGGCTGATACGTCCCATCACTACTTAAAATATAACCAGTATATTACAGCGTTTGGGAGTTAATTACAACCCCATGCAAAAATGCCTGATTAGAAGGTTTCATACATGTTTTACAAAAATACATAATCAAAGCCATGTGTCAACTTTCTTCTCAAAAGCGGCCTCTAATGAGCGTTTTTGCCCCTAAACGCTCCTATTTTGAAGGGGATCCCGCGATGAGGTGACGTCTTCGAGTAGTGATATTTTCTACGTTGGGTTACTCGCTAAGTGCTCATGCAGTGAAGCACTTTACATTAGTGAATTAAATGATTCTACTGAATGTCTACATGCCAATCCCATTACCTCGAGTCCGCAGAGCTCACCACATGCTTGTGCCAGCCTTGAAATTGTTCCCGAAAAAAGAATTTGTTTTATTTTTTGAGCAACCCTCGGATATAAATATGTTGCAGACAATCCTCTAATTGAATTTTGGATAACTCTCAAAACAGTTCCAGCTGGGCCTCTCGTGGTGCTAGGCGATTTCTAACACGATTCTTGACTTTTGAGGTAAAATTGTTGGACAACCCTCCAGGAAATTATTTCATAATACTCACCCTCTTATTCTAGGGTTGATTGCATATGGTAATATGAGAATTCCACAATAATTTATATTTAATATACCAAGCATGCATATATTAACAAAAATTAACCTATGACAACATGTTATTCATCATAAGCAACTAACAAAAAATGTCGGCTCACATGGCCAGAAATTCAAGAAAAATCCGAAGCCGGTTGACTTGGTCTTACATCCAAAGTCATCTAAACACACAATCAGGATCACTTGAATGAGTCTCAAACCTAACTGGATTAATAAAGGAAACGATTGATTTCTGCTGGTATTACTATAGGATGAAACCTTTAACTCTTGACTGAGCATCTGACGTTTGTGGGTTCTTGACGAAATAAACCAGTGGGAGAAAGACCACTGCTCTCGGGTTTTCGAGCTCCATAATCTGGAATGCCCACAAGTAGCACTCTTGCGGTGGGATCAACTGCATGCTGATATTGTCGGGTTGATGAACCGATCGGTCGAGTCGAGAAATTGAGCTTCCCCTCTACAAACTCTCTTCTTCTGCTTCCTTCTCTCCTCTCTCGGTTTACTCTCCCCTCAGGCGGATTTGGTCAAGATAGGGTCAAGGGGATCAGCACCCTCATTACTTACATAGCCCGATTCTTATTGGCTGCATAGGATACTCTTATCCATATCCATTTACCGTAGTTTTCACCTTCATGTTGCCATGTCTCTCATAGGTCCCATTTGAGGCTCATGTTTGACTCATTTGCACATGACACATGGCACCTCTTGAGCCACTCACAGTGTCTTCCAGTGTCCCCCGCACCACTCCGTGCCTCGAAATATGTGAAATTAAATTTGTCTCGGGGTCGTGTGAGTGACGCTATATTTTGTGAGACGATTCCACGAGAAAGGTGAAGTCCGTTTCATCATCGAGATCTAGAAAATTCGATTTTGATTGAAATTACCATTTATCATTTTCAAAAATTATAATTTTCTAGGGTCTTACGAATGGGTGTCAAGTAATTCAATGACCGTGTGTGTTGAAGAAGGAGGCTGGTGGTGAATTGGGTGAAAGTGTGATGTTGGATAAAACTTTTGGGAAGAACCAAAGGAATGACCCACATCTCATACTTGCCTTCTAAATCGTCAAGAGGGAAAGGTAGAATACCACCTCGGTGTGCTCCAGTAGGAAAATAAGTGTTTCTTACGCAAAGGAAGGGACCTACGAAGAAAAGATTATCTAAAATTCAAAAAATTGGCTTGAAAGAAAGGTAATCTATCATCCTTTGTTGTTATGAATATAATATAGTTCATTAATATTAACTTTTGGTGGATTGATTAAGTTCTCTGATCCATATTCTCGAGCTCTTAGAAGGTATCACAAACCCTAAAGGAAGCTAGTGGGAAGTGAACTAAGCATATCGAACTGGCAAAGAGATGGGATCACATGTAGAGCTATTGGGACATGCACATTAACACTATTGATGGCTTTGTTTTAGTTTTGAAATGACCTTTTATGTACCAAGTTTCTCAGAAACTTGACTTATGTTCTAGACTTGTTCCATTAGGTTTCTTTTACTTTTCAAGGCGATGTATTTAACTTATTTTATGAGAGTAAATCATATTGGAATAAGTATTTGTGAATGGTCTATAGGAATTTATTTACATAATGAAGCCACTAATAATTCTTTGCATGTTCATATTGGTACTAAGAGGTGTAATATTAATGAGGATCCTTCTATGTTGCTGGCATCAGATTAGAGTCACATCTCCATAGATAAATTAAAAGATTAGTAAAGATGGAGTACTTAGTACTTTAGATTATAATGATCTTGAGACTTATGTGGCTTGCATTAGGAAACGAGACAAACAGAAGTTTAAGAAGGATGCAATAGGAGTTCGAAGCGGATTAAAGCAGGCATATCTTGTCGGATATGGATATGCTTGGTAAAAATATTTAAATCACTTTCATTAATGATTACTTTACGATATATGTATGTGTGCACTTCATAACAGTATGAAGCATTGGATACATTCAAAGTCTTTAGGGTGAGTTGAGGAACCAATGCGAAAGCAAATACAAATAGTGAGATATGATGAGATATGAGTGAAGATACTATGGCAAATTACAGCAGAATGGAATGACACCTGATGTTTTTAAAATTCCTTCAAAGGGGCATGGGATAGTTGCCGAACACACATGGGTTCTTCGGACAAAATGGTTTTTCTGAAGGAAGAAATGAGCATAGTGATTTGAATTAAGAGTATGCTTAAGCAAGTGTTCCAACTATGGCTATCCCCGAAGAAACCTTTTTGAATTATGGAAAATTGGGGCAGAGTTTCGACATATGCGCGTTTGGGGTTGTCCATTTGAGGTGCGAATATATAATCCACATGAGAAGAAATTAGACCCAAGGACACTTAGTGGTTTCTTTATTGGCTACATTGAAACATCTAATGGTTATAGATTTTACTGTCCATCTCATTCGACTAGGATTGTGGAATCAAGGAACGTGAAGTTTCTTGAAAATGACATGATCAGTGGGAGGGATTGGTCGAGTTAGATTCTACATTCGCGGTCATATAAACTCAACCTTCCACGTCATATGATAGCTTGTTTATAAGTCGCAACACTCCTTAAGTTCCAATTAGTGTTGAACAACGATCATTGAAGTTCCACAGTGGTGAGAACATTCGAAGGATCAAACAAGTTAGGGGTACCACATAATCTTGAACAAACAATTGGTTCGCTCCTTAGGAAGACTGATCCATTATTAAGATGATCTACTCATGAGAAAGTCGTGATTCCTAGTGACTACATAGTGTATTCCTGAGAAATTGATATTGGGTAGAAAATGATCTGAAACATTTTCCTGAGAAGCCTTAAGTTGTAAAAGTACGATCTATGGTATAATGCTGAAGGATGAGTTAGATTCCATGAAGAGCAACGAAGTCTGGGACCTTGTAGAGTTGCCTCGAGGGCGAAGGCCATTAGCTATAAATGGGTCTATGCAGACCAAAGGACTCATTAGGAAACATTGAAGATATAAGGCTTGACTCGATGCTAATGGATTCACTCAAAAAGAACGAATCGATTATAAGGAGACCTTTTCTCCTGTATCTGAAAATTCTCTTTGTATTATTTTGGCATTAGTTACACATTTTAGGCCTTGAGTTGCAACAAATGGATGTAAGCTTGACTTTTCTTAATGGTGATCTAGAAGATGAGGTATACATGAAACAACACAGGTTTCTCACTACAGGAAAGTGGAGCATTTGGTTTACCCAAGAAGCAAGAATCCATATACAGTTTGAAACAAACCTCCAGTCGATGGTATTACAAATTCCATGGAGTAATTACTTCATTTTTTTAGTTAAAAACCCCATGGATCAATGTATATATATACAAAGTGTAGAGTGGGAACAAACTGTTTCCCTTGTTTTGTATGGATGACATTTTACTTACGACTAATGATGAGGCGATGCATGGGTGAAACAATTCCTCTCCAAAACTTTGATGAAAGATATAGATGGACATCTTATGTCATTGGCATTAAGATGCATAGAGATAGATCTCGCGGTATTATGGGTCTATCATAGGAAATCTATATTAATACAAGTTTGGAGAGATTTCGAATGGATTGTTCGCACGAGTGTTGCTCATTATGAAGGGGAGATAAGTTAAATTAAATCAATGCCAAAAAATGATTTAGAAAAGAATCTATAAAGGATATTCCATATGCTTCAGCAGTTGTGACCTTAATAATACTCAAGTTTGCTTGCAAGACCCTAATATTGCATATGCGGTTGGAGTGTTAGAGCGATATCAAATGTCAATGAGCCGTTGGAAAGCTATAAAGAAAATCATGAGGTATCTACAAGAACTAAAGATTATATGCTTATGTATGACCAGACGGACTTAGATCAGGTTGGCTGATACGATGTGAGACTTTCTTTGGTGTGTTGATTCTTGTAAATCAACATCTGGGTACATTTCATCGTAGCGTTAGGTTGTTTCTTGGAAGTATCGAGACAAACTTGTTTGTCACTTACACCATGGAAGATGGTCAGTCTCTTGTTTTTGGCTACCCTCACAGGTGGCTTAGGTTGCATTTACGGGCTTAGGGTTATGGATTCTATTTCTAAGTCATTGTGAGGATTTTGTGACCTTTCAGTGTAGTAGTCTTGACTAGAATAACAAGAGTGGGAGTCGAATCGAGCATGATAGCAAATACTTAGTAGTAGAGAACATGTTAAGGAAAAACAAGTGGTCATTGAGCATATTAATACTGGGTTGATGATTGTTGATCCTTTGACTAAAGGCATGCCACCCATGAAATTCAAGGATCATGTAGACATAATGGGGATTGTTTCCTCTTTGTAATTGTATATATACATTTAGTTCATGAAATTCTTATACATATAGTTATTTTCTCATTTTCATGTGCACTTAATTCATTTGAGAAAGTATATTTCATTTGGACCTAGAATAAACATAAGGTTTATTCATTAGTTTTGTTACCACATCAGTAATTAAGATCAAAATGCATTGTGATACATAGTTGATAATACTCATTATTGGAGGACTTATCTCTATGATTCAAATGTATTTTGTTAACTTCCAACTTTATTAATATTGCACCAAGTGGGAGAATGTAAGGTTTATAAGATTATGAAATGGTGCAACCTTTTGAAAAGTTTCAACTTTTGTAACTTTGAAATTTGAAAGTTTAAAGTGGTAACATTTCAGAAGCAATACAACTATAGTTCTTTATGGAAGAACTACTATATAAAAGGGTCCTCTCTTGCGCTCTCACATCATACTGAAAAAAAACTTCATTCAATCTCTTTAGGAATTCCATCAATTCAAGAGCAAAGTAAGGGAAAGAGAAGAAAGGTTATACGGGTTAGTTCTTTGTGATCGATTTCGGGAACTTTTGAGGAAATCAATGGATGGAGGTATGTAGATCCTATTTCTTTTCATGTTTCCATATTCTAGAAACATGTTTAGGATGTCATTATATACAACTTTGAGACCATTAATATCCTTCCCTTGTTTATTTTTATTTTACATTTTGTATATCAAATAAAAACCGACACCTGTCCCTTTAAATTTAAGTCTAATAAGAAAATGAAAATAATGCCAAAAATATTGATCAAAATTTGAATCAGGAACAAAGAAAATTGGTACATGTTTATGACTTTCATTTTACTCTAAAATGTGTAGGTTTGAATTCTCATTTAAGGAATACACCTAGAGGTGGGTGAGATAGGTTTTCGATAAAGCCTTTGAAAAAAAGTAAGCAATAGTGCTTAAAATTTCTCAAAGGGTTTCTTCTCTATAACTTAGAAATCAATCTCTTCTAAATTATATCAAATGCAAGGATGCAACAACACTCAGTTTATAAATCATGATCCTGAAACAATATGATTGAAACACTTTACCTATTATTCAATAATCAAATATTCTGACAACTTTCCATCTGAAACTAAAATTATATATTGAAAATAAAAAGGGCTCACATCACAAAAGATGAAATTTATATCACGAAAATAAAGGAGAAATAAAGACAACATGGAAACACTTAACGTGGAAAACCTCGCTAGGATATAAAAAAAAACCCTGAAACTACGTGGTCAAAATTCACTATGATGCATATAAATTAGGTATGCAGGTGATAGGGCTCGAAAAAATAAGGCTCCACGAGGCCCTTGTCGAGGCCAAGGGCTAGCCCAATGAAACACTCGAGGCCCGCTCACTAGAGCTGAGGGCTTATGCCCATTAAAGCACTCGAGGCCTTTTCTGCTAGCTTGCAAACCTTTGGTTTTGACCCAGGAATGAGGGGACCCAGGCAGCAGCCCCGAGGCCGGTTATAGGAAGTCTCCAAAAGACAAAGAAAATAGAATATAATATCCTGCAAATCCAACCAAATCTTATCAATAAGGAAAGAAAGGTAATGGCAGATGAATCTTCAGACCTATCCTCGATAAAGGAAAGAAGATTATCGAATAAACGCTTCTTTCTATATCCTTTACCGATTTGATCTGGAGTAATATTAAAAATATCACATCGATAGGAGCGAATCCTAGTCACCGTATTTGGTTGAACATCTACTATAAATACCGGGCACCCCGTGATTGAAAGGTACGCCGCATACTTACGCCCGATAGCGGAGTCAGCGGAGTCTCTCTTTTTCTCCCTAGACAGCGCTTAGGCATCGAGGCGACCACGGGCGAGAAGCCCTGTGAAGCCCCTTCTTTCTCATTTTGCAAAGGGTGACACCTTGAAAACCGGTGGCAAACCGGCGTGGCCCGAACTCACTTCCGGCGAGACGATCGGCATCACATGACCCCGGCTACTAGTAATCTGATCCGACCAATGACATCTCCACACGCAAACCCGATTCGGTTGAAAAACAGGCATCATCTGGATTTACTGACGAAGTGTCACACCCCGAATCCGGTCGGCCGGATTGGCGAGATCGAGGCGGTTTCGAGTGCGAGATCGCCCTCTTGGGACTCTTTGCACGATTTTTTTTCTAAAAATTGAACTTATACATGTAGGTATGGCTTACATTTACCTCTGAGAATAAAATATTATATACAAATCAAAGAACTACCACTTGGGAATTGAATAATAAATCCTAGACACATATAAGCTGGAGTCATTTATATACATATACAAAACAGCTTTACAATTCAATTACATATTCGGAGCGGGACCTCTTTGTGATGAACCACTAGCAGGTGTGTTGGCTGAGGTATCACGAGATCTTGAGATGTCTTCTCCTGTACCTACACGGATTAAAGCAGGTGCTAAACTGCGCTTAGTGGGAAGTATATAACCTCTGAAACCTGAATAGAGATAACAATATCGGGTATCGAGAATCTTGAGAATTCATATCACATATTTACATACATAATTTTTCTTGTAACAAACTTAAGCTTGTTGGATCTCTCATCTGATTGCTGAACCTTATACTTATATGATCTTATACTTACTCGGGGAATTACCGCTATGTGGGACTTATCCTTATTTGGATCTTATACTCATAGCAGACTCATTCTTATTCATATCTTATTCTTATTCAGATTTCTTGTATCTTTGTGCGAGGCTTATACATGTACTTATACTTATCTCGACTTATACTTATTTTAGTCTTACGTAGGAGTTCTGAACTTATGCCTCTGAGAGGTATACTGTGTGGTACTTATCTCTATCTCAGATCTCCCGTAGGAGTTTACAGAACTTATGCTTATACTACGGAGTTTACACTTGTTCAGAGGTACCAATAGGTATCACAGAGATTACGGAATATATACTAGTATTACAGAACTTATTCTTATATGGAAGTACTTGTAAGTATTACAAAACTTATACTAGTACTTCGTATCTTATACTTGTACTACGAAGTATATCCTGGTCTTACGGAACTTATACTTGTGTTGCGGAGCTTATTCTTGTCTTTCGGATCTTATACGTGTATTCAGACTTTATACTTTGTCTTATGAACTTATATCTTGGTCTTGGAACTTATACTTGTCTTACGGATCTTATAATGGTCTTACGAAACTTATACTGGTCTTACGGAACTTATACTTGTCTTACAGATCTTATACTGGTCTTACGGAACTTATACTTGTGTTATGAAACTAATTCTTGTATTTCAGATCTTAGTCGTAATGCGAAGGTGTGCAGTAAGTACGATGTCGAAAAAATCAGACTTATACGGATACATGTCGGGTATGGACATTAGTCCGTAGCAGTCTGAATCATAACGGATACATGCCGCTTATTTCTCGATATGAGTACCCTTGGGGCACCTGCGGACCACCACTTATATTCTGAACTTGTACTTATTTCTTAGTCTGAGAAAGTACCCCGCCGTTACTACGAAATTTTACTTACAAATGTGCGGTAAGGTCGCTAAAGGAACATATCGGTACCGTAGGTACATTCGGATCTTTACCATATTCAATTCTTTAATTCTTATTCTTTATTCGAGTCTTATCATATAAGCTGTTTGATTGCCTGGAGCCGATGTCACGGAATGGTAGGACAAAACCTGATAAATTTACCCAAAAGGTACGGTCTGATCTTGGTGTCGTAGCCTGAGCGAGGAGTCTTAGAAACAGACAGAGAGAGTCTTTGTCATAGCCCAATGATCACCAGGAAGTGCTAATCGGAGAATCGAGTGCTAGTAATGTGAGCATGAGGTGGGGAGGTGTCGCCCGCACTAATCGGAGAGTCAGAAATTGCTAATCGAAAGTGTCTTGTGTCTTTAGGAAACATCGGTCGGAGGTCAAGTCACTAATCGATCTTGAAGTACTATGGTGCTGTACATTAACATAGGTGTCATGTCATTCGATAAATGGTCTTGAAGCTGATTTTACAATTATTTTAGTTCGGTAACTTACTATCTTATAATAGGGGCCTTCTGCTTCACATTATGTTTTATGATACATATTGCCATTTCATGTTCATGTTCATGTTCCGTTTCAATTCGTTTTCATGTTTCACATCAAATTCATGTTTCATGAACATGACATACATATTGCATTTCCTATACTTTTCCTTATTTCATTCCCCTTATTATAGCATTTATACTTATGCCTTGGAATACTTACGTATTCACACATCATTCATGTATTCTTATTCCTCGATGAATCAACTTTACTTAGAAATTGGAATCATTCCAATCGGATCATCCAAACTCAAGTTATGGCATTTTCATGCCAACTAGTGGTTTGTCGATTTTGCAGGGACGATTTAGAAATATTCATTTCCAGTCATCTTGTATCCATATTTGATCACGGTCCCTTTGTACTCCTTTAAATATAAGGTGCTAGGGTTCTCCTCAGGAATCACGATTTGGAGCACCGGAACTCAAGTTACGTTCAAAACTAATTGATTTTGGTCGAGCGATGCGAGAGAGATTGTCTTGCACCGCTGGCCCCACTTTGAGTGAATTTTTAGGCACTTAGTAAGGAATTGATTCTATTTATTTATGTTTGATTTTCCTTGGATTTCCTATTTTTTAATTGGCCACTTTAATTACTCAATCGGATAATAAATGAGCAAGTTATGGCGAAATATGAAAGCAATTCGAGCGGGAGCAGGCATCGGGTGTGCCGTGCCCTAGCATGTCATCGGTACATGTTGGCCCAAAATGACGAGGAACCCAAAGTGTATGATCTGATTCAAGGTGTCTTAGGTGCGAGGTCCACGTCAGTGTCTAGAATGTGTATTTTCTCTCATTTTTCCATATTTTCAACCCCAGACTAACTCTATACTCCATATACACTTCCAAGAACCTCCCGAATTCATCTTATAATCCTATTTCTACTCAAATTATCTTTCATCTTATCTTTCTTCAAACTTTTCGTAATTTCTCGATACCATTCAATATGGGTTATAACCCATACCACAGACAAATATGAAGGTTAATTAGGGTTTGTTCTAAACCTAACTCATTTACCTGATTAACCATGAATCCGTCCTCGAAGGAAGGATTCCATAACCATCTTGTGCCATATGGGGTTTTACCCGCCTTACTTTCCATAACTTTTGGGTTAAGATGAAACCCTAGCAAAACCCCATGTTTGGGGACAAGCTACTAACCAACCAAGCATGGAAATTCATAAATAATCTCATAGAATCCATAATCAAGGTTAGTTTCCATACCTTTTTGCTTGATCTTGGATTGAACTTCTCTTCTCTTAACCTGCTTCCTCTTCTCTTTCTCTTCTTTTCCTCCTTGATTTTTTTTTCTTTCCCAAATGAGACGATGAGATTTTGGTCTTTAAATCCAAAATATCCCATAGGCCTTGTTTGGCTCTCAACCCATTTTGAGTTCAGTTTTATTTATTTGCCTTTTGGTCCTCCATCCTTCTAGGAATTACACAACAATTCTATTTATTTGTTCTTTGGCCCATAGTCTTTTCAAATTATGACTTTTAAGCCCCCTTTTTACAAATGACAAAATTGTCCTTAAATCTTGTACAAATTCCGGGTATCTAAATTTCCATGTTTATGTTATCCAGAAAATTCAAATTGTGCTTACAAAATACCTAAACAAGTCTCAGAAATTACTAGGAATTTTTATTTGGGGTGTTACATGAAGCCTCAAATCCCTCGCACTACTTCACATAACCTTCTCTCCTCAACTCCTCGCCATCATCTCCCAATAAATTCTTGGAGTCCTCAAGCTTGATCTTAGCCTTCCTCTTGAAGATCCATCAAGAAGAACACAAGTTTTCTTCATAAAACTTAGTTTCTTTGAGTGTAAGTGAATATATGACCTCGACAATTTACAAAAACAAGGCAATGATTTTCTTAAAAGCACAAAGAGAAATAAATTTCACCCCAGAAACAAACACTCAAAAATCATTCTCATTAAATTCATATATAATATATAGAAAAATATATATTTTATCTAAGTTTTTAGGAAAATTACAATTTTAAAAAATAATCATCCCATGTAGCAACCAAGAAAAAAAAAGAAGTAATATTTTACTTTTTATCTAGAGAATAACTTTTAAAAATAAAATTTAGATATACATTATCGATTAATAAAGAACAAATCATAAAAGTTTCAATGCGGATCATAGAATATGATTTTCTCATAGTTTATTTTAAGAGTTTGAAATTTTGGTTTTCTCTTATGAATTAAAGCATTTAAATCATTGAACAAAAATTTGAATATTCAATAATAAGACCGTAAAAAAATAAAAAAACAAATAGTTTGAAGTTTAAAAAGCAAATGGATTTAAATAAAAGAGCTAAAAAGAAAACGTCACCATAGTCTAATATTTTCATTATCTTCACATTTATTCTAAGCATATACTTCCCAAACCAATTTGGTTTTAAGTTTCAAATATCTTTGTGTCCTTGTACCTTATACGCGTTTTCTTCAAACAAAATATTCTAATTAAATATTCTTTTGGGATAATGGAATTATCATAGATTATTAATTGACGAAACACCATATCTCATAGCATCAAATGTCAACCTCTATTTTATAAACCAAAAATCAATTATTGCAACACATTAATAAAGGCTCCCTAATGTAAAGTCTACACATGGAAAGTGATAATACATATTATTATGAAAGAGACTTATGTATTATTGAGAGAGTTAAAGTCTATATATATACCTAAATAAGGACAAAGTAGTAAAAACATAAATCCAATAAAAGGAAACCCTAAAATACTCTAATACGCCCCCTCAAGATGGTATGCTAAAAATAACAACAATCTTGTTACATAGGTAAAATAGCCGAGACCGAGACAAAAATTTGGTAAGTGCATCAACAAGTTAGTCACCAAGAAAGCATGAACAACACGTAGCTCGGACTATTGAACCAAATGTAGCGAAACAAAGTGATAATCTGATGTGAGGTGTTTCGTGCACGAGAATGAAATACGAGTTAAGCGAGGAGAAATAAGTGGGTACTAAGGTTGTCAGGAAACGGGGTGGGTGTGGCCGTCTTGGGAAGCAGAAGTTTAGATAACAACGATTTCACCCATTGTAGTTTCGGCGTTAGTGATTAGTACCCAGCGTATTTTGAGTCCTATTTAAGATAGGTTTAAGTGCTTTTCTTGCGCTAATCCCATGAATTAAAGCGATTGACATGTGCAGGTCCATTTAGTGCTACTGATTTCGTTTCAAGGTTGTTTTTGATAGTTTTGCAGGTTTTGGAAACTTCACTCTTCGTATTGGTACTAAATGTTGAGAATTCTCGGCGACTTCATCAAGCCGGGATGAAGAAATTTTAAGAGGAACTGAAGAGATGGAAATGGCGGTTGAGCTGTCACGGGGAGGCAAGCGAGTACGGGATTTCGCTATGCATTGCGAAAATTTCGCAATGATTCCTTGCGAAATTTTCGCAACCATAGCAAAAATTTTGCAATCCCTGCGAAATTTTCTCTATGCACAATTTTTCGCTATCATAGCGAAAGTTACTGTGCATAGCGAAAATTTGAATTTTCGCTATGCCTTGTATTTTCGTTATGATAGCAAAATTCACTACATAGCGAAATTCCTCCCCCTGTGTTTTGGTTCCAAACGACCTCGTTTTGTATAATTCCCATTTTGTCCCTATTATAATCATATATTTTAGGTATTTTTGGTATTTCACACATTTTGTATGGCTATATAAGCCACCTTACAGCTTTTGTAACCCTAACTATTATTATTTTCAAGCTTTCAGCCCGCAGTTTTTGCTTTAGGTCAAAGTTTGCTCTCTTCCCTCTCTTCTTTCTTTCATTTTCTTGGCTACCAAACACACCCCTTAAGGATGTGACTGAGGATGCTTGGCTAAGCCTCAAGCCTGAAGAGGATGGTTGCTAGCTTGGTTATTGGAGGTTTAGCGGTGTCCTCATATATTAAATGGAGTGGTACTACATTTATTGTTCCAAACTTCCCAAACTATGGTTTAATGCTTTTAATGTGTTTCTTAAATTTGATGCATCATCTTTAGGGTTCAATGCATTCTTAATGATAGATGCACAGACATTCTTTAGATGTCATTTATTTGTTTTGCTCAGTATAGTGGTCTAGGGTCGAACACGGGAATGGGGTTTCATTCCACAAATGATTTGTATCATGATTCAAAATGGTGAAGCTTTCCTTTGGATTTTTGGATTTGGGTAAAAACAGGAGAGATTGAGAGATTTGTTCAGCGGTAGCCAGAGCAATTTAAATTAAAGTGTGAAATGGTGACCTTGAAGGCTTGGGTTTTTAAGCTTTGGTAAGATGGGGGTTATGAAGGTGTCCTCGGGTTGTTTCTCGCATTAAGGCAAATGACATATAATCATGGCCAAAAGCGGATCTTTGTTCTTTAAAAAGTAACCCTTAAAACACTTATTGAGTGAAAAACAAATGCCCGCATTTAATGTTCAGTTTGGAAACATAGCATTTAACCTCATTTCAATGGCTTTCGTAAATGACATCTAAGAATATCGGTGCATCTACCATTAGAATGCATTAGACCCTAAAGAATGACAAGTATTAACCAAAGAAACATTAAATAGCATTAAACCTAGTTTGGAAGTTTGGAACAATAAATACGGTACTGTTGAATTTAATACGCGGGGACACTGCAGACCACTGATAACGAAGCTATGACCCTCCTTTTCAAGGCTTTGGGAGAGCAGCGAGCATCCCTTGAGTTGTCATCCTCGAGGGTGTGTTTGGCGGCGAAAATACGAGAAGAAGAGAGAGAAGAGAGCGAGCTTTGACTAAGCTAGCTGCGAATTTGAGAAAAACTGAGAAATAATAGTTAGATTCTGGCGCCAAGGTGGCTTATATATACAAAATGTGTGAAATACCAAAAATACCTAAAATATATGATTACAATAGGACAAAATTGTAGTGCTACAAAGTAAGTCGTTTGGAACCAAAGACGAGGGGGGAAGAATTTTGCTATGCGGTGAATTTCGCTATCATAAAGCGAAAATACAGTCTGTGAAAATTAAATACGTATCACAAGTAACTTTAAACTATGGTAGCGAATTTTCGGCTTTGATAGAAATTTCTCTATCATAAGCGAAAAATTATGCACTCAGCGAAAATTTCGCGAGGGGATTGCGGAATTTTCGCTATATTCTTAATTTTCACAATCCTTACGAAATTTTAGCGATGCATAGCGAAAATCATGATCTGCTTTGCCTCTGCATCCGGATCGGTCTCCATAAAGCTTCAAATCCTGTGGCATTTGCCATTAAACCCATTAGTGAATTCTCAACATTAGAATTTCCAATACAGACGTGAAGTTCCCAAAACCTGCAAAACTATCAAAAGACCTTGAAAGCAGAAATCGAGTAGCACTAAATGGACTGCACATGTTAATTTAGCTTAATTCCATATGATTAGTGCGCAAAAGCACTCAAAACCTATCTTAAATAGGACTCGAAAATAGCGCTTTTTGGTACTAATCAATGTGACATTCTTTAGATGTGATTTCATTACATTGAAATGAGGTTAAGTCTTATGTTTCGGAAGTGGAACATTAAATGCTCGATGTTGTTTTGACTCAAATAGGAGTGTTTAAGAGTTAGTTTTTGACTAAACAAGATCCAGTTTGGCTATGACTATGTCATTTGCCTAATGGAAATGCTTGGGGACACCTTCCTTAACCCCATCTTACCAAGCTAGTGACCCGAGCCTTCAAGGTCGCATTTCACACTTTAATTAAATTATTTTAGGTTACCGTTGAGCAGCCAATCTCGTATTTTTACGAATTCAAAAAATCCAAGGAAAGCTTCACCATTTTGAATCATATTTAAATCATTTGTGGAATGAACATCCAGTGTTCGACCACTGGAGACCACTTTCATGTGTAGTAGATTGACTACGGTAGTGGGAGATATAGGATACAAATTTTGTTGATTCGGATCCACCCCTTCTTGTAGCCTGAAATCAAATGGCGTCGTTGCTAGGGATGGTGCCAAACTACAGATGAAGAGTTGATATGTACTTGTAATCCATTACAAGTGTTGATCTTTAACCCTTTTGAATTTGGTTTGTTAGAATTGCGAGTTTTTTGTTTGTACTTGCAGTTCTTGCCTTGTGTTTGTTCTTGATCGAGTTAATTTTGTCTTAGCTAACAGCGATCTACATTTGGAAAACTTTGTTTATGTTCTTTGCTTTGTCTCATTTTATTCCTGAGGTTTTATGCATCGATGGGATAGAGACAATTCAGGTGGAGCTATAAAGAATCGGTACACCGAGTTGAGCAAGATTTGTGAAATCTGTGTGCACCGGTGATCGAATGGATCCCTCTGCACGAGGAGCAATGAGTCGGCGGGGCACTCCAGTGAATCCAATAGCATACAGATCAATGAGGGACCACATACACCCTCTGAAGTGAGTGCTCCTTCACACATCATACGTCCTCTTTGAAGATGTAGTGATGAGACCTTACTTAATTGCCATAGCCCATTCCATGGTATGAAATGAAATCCATACACCCTCATATCTCCCGGGATGAAGTTTGCATAACTTTTAAAAGAGAGGTCTTGATTGATATGGATTTGTTGTTGAAGTTGAAGAACATTTCATTGACCCTCAAGGGGATAGGCAAAATATGGCTTAAATTCAACTGAGGACCAAGGACCATTAGAGATTTGGGCGGAGAGTACGAGCGGGAATTCCCTAAAAATTCTTTAGTGCTCCTGAGATTGACAATTTGAAGAGGCAAATATACACATTTGCTGCCCATGACAATGAGAGGTTCTACAAATGCTGGGAGAGGTTCATGGAGACCATCAATGCTTGTCCACATCATGGTTTCAACACTTAGATGCTTGTAAACCACTTCTATGGTGGTATATCTCCGACCATGAAGCAACTTTTGAAACAATGTGTGGAGGGGACTTCACAATGGCTTGGATGAGCCATGGATTTTTGAATTATGTAGATTGTAACTTCCAAGGGATAGGATAGGCGAACCCGAGGAGGTGGAAAATGAGGCCTTGACCCACCAACGGGAGGTATTTTTGCACTTTCCGAAGATATGGAGATGAAAGCAAAAATATCAACCTTGGCTAGAAAGGTGGAAGAGCTGGAAGGAAAAAGACTCCATGAAGTGCAGGCAGTGACTGAAAATCCTGCACATGCCAACCCATGCATCAATTGCCAATCCAATGGCCACACAGAAGAACATTGTCCAATAGCCCCCTCAGTGAGAGAGTTTATGTCAGAGCATGCCAATGTCGTGGCCAATATAAGCTACATTGATGCTCCATATGGTAATAAGTATAATTCGATTGAAGAATCACTTTGATCTCTCTTGACAATCCCCCTGCATGTGCCTCCGGTACTTATTGCAGTTTGGTTCACATCTCAACCACATTATCACCATCCTCTTCCACATCTGAACTAATAACACATAACTTTGAAACGAGGAGTGGTAGGCAATTTTTGTAGAAAGGCAAGGGATCAGAAATATCTGATTGGCTAAAGGTGTCTTTATGGAAAGTACCCACAGAATAAGAGAATCGATGGGCCGGCATCCTTAATCGGAATATTGAGAATCTACAGTGTTGATCCAAGGATTCAATTTGTTGGAGGGACGGGAGAAAGGAAGGTTCCCCTTCCCAAACC
Organism: Tetrastigma voinierianum; assembly: GCA_016808115.1. Taxonomy (NCBI): domain Eukaryota; kingdom Viridiplantae; phylum Streptophyta; class Magnoliopsida; order Vitales; family Vitaceae; genus Tetrastigma; species Tetrastigma voinierianum. The sequence goes on along the minus strand of JAEQBH010004603.1, from coordinate 18,168 downwards.
TTTGCCCGAATCGAGGAGTTCATGAGTTAGTTGTGAAACTCAAAGATGGATGAAGTAAAGTATCATACTTTGAAAAATTTGGAAAGAAAATTGCACAACCAGTGCCCATAATTTGATGAAGAAGCAGAGAAAGAGGAGGTAAGGCTTTGAGAGGATAATAATCGGTGAAGGTCGGTGAAAGAAAACATGCCTCCTCCATTCCTCGAAACCTTAAGAAGCGAAAAAAAAAATCCCAATTGATGAAATTTAGGAGGTGCTAAAATGAGTGAAGGTAAATATCCTTTGCTTGACATGATTAAGCGAGGTCCTGAGCATATGAAAAATTCTTAAAGGATTTGTGCACGGTCGATTCGTGCCACGTGGTACGAGCTAAAATCAACAAAATTTATATACACCCTAAGTTCCTATCACTGCTAGTAGTTAAACTCTTTGCAGTATAGTGAATACAGGTCGAACACGAGGATGGGTTTAAATCCCCAAAAATGGTTCGTGATTGCATGAAGGTAAATATTGGACTCTTTAGAATTGTGTTTTAAAAGCGATTAGGGAATGGTTTGGAGGCCGGGAGTATAAGCCCGAAGTAAAAGGTAGAAAAGTTAACTTTGAAGATTTAGGTCACTAATAGCAGCGAGTTAGGAGCGGAGCAAGTGTCTCGAGTTTTATCCTCGCGTTATGACGCTAAACCTATAGTCCATGGCACCTTGGGATCCTGTTTAACTAGCAAACCTCACCCGGCCAAACAACTCTTATTTGAGTCAATGCAATTGGCATGCGATTTATGGCCCCTTTTAAAACTACAACATTAAATTATCATTTGAGAGGAAGCTCGTAAAGACAATCTAAGAACAACAGTGCATCTACTTTCTGTGCATGCATCCTAAAACATGGAGAGTATTGGCCAAAATAATAACAGTAAATGTTATTTAGCCTAATTTAGGGCCCCTAACATGTAAATATTATCTCGGAGAACAGTAAGACCATCCTAAAGAATCACGAGTACTTCTCTCACTTGAATATGTACTTGATCTACAAGCATGGAAGTATTAGCCAAATGATAACATTGATATTTATCTGTGCCATGTTTTGAGAATATAAGGGCCATAAATACACTACTGCTGAAAACTTACAATTCTGAGAGGACAACATGCATATGCCCCATCACCAAGCTAGCTGTCATCTTCAAAGAAGGAGAGCCTTGGCATCTCTTGAGTTGTCATCCTCGAGAGGGGGTGTTTAGCGTAGGAAAGGAAAGAAGAGAGAAGGAAAAGAAATAAAAGCAAAACCTAAAATAAAAAGACTTTATGTACAAAAATAAAAACTTATGAGAATTATTCTCTCACAAATTGTTCCAAAAATTGTTACTTGAGTTTCTGACAAAGAGGGGCTTATATAGGCCTCCTCAGGTATGAAAATACCCGAAAACCACTATAAAATTGGCTAAGTTATAGGACAATTAAGTAATACACACCAAGTTTGGAGTGGTTGGCATTAATTACAAAAGTATGACGAGGCGTAGAACACCGCTAGGGTGAAGGAATTTATAGCTAAGCGAAATCACCAGAATGTAGCGAAAATGGAAAATTTAGCTGAGACGAACCAATTTAGCCCCAGCTAGCGAGATTTCGCTGTAGCAAATTTTTCGTGATAACGAAATAGAGATTTTAATTTAGGTGGATGCCTAGCGAGGTGGGGTGGTGCAGCGAAATTTGGAGATTTAATGGGTTGCTAATTTTAAGCTAAGGTTGAATTTTCGCAATCTAATGAAAATTTTAAGCAACTCTGCGAAAATTCGACTTTGTTGATCCTTCATTTGCTTTTTCATCTGCCTTCAAGCGCATCCAATTTTCTTAGAGCTGCCTTGGTTTTCTCATTGATTCTAGGGAGGTGGTTGATGGGTGAGACTTGATTCCAACTTCATGATTCATCCTTTGTGTGATTGAACTCGAGTGCCTGGTATTTTTTTTTGAAACAGCGAAAATACCCTCTAAATGGCATAAGTGTTTGCAGAAGATTAGAACATGATTGGTATAAATGACATGATTTAATGCGCAAAAAGCACTCAAAAACTATCTAATATAGGGTTCAAATTGCACTTTTTGAGGCATTAATCCACCCAACCAAAAGCGTTGCTAGTCCCTTAGCAATGCAAAACAAAAGGAGATGCATGTGGTGATTTCAAATTATGATTCAAAAGGTTTATGCGTACCAAGCAATACCTTAAAGCTGAACAATTGACATCAAATTTGGCCGTGTAGAAAAGAACCAAATCCATACAAGAACATTTAGTCAGTGGTTCCAAGATTCTGACTTGACTTTCCACCTAAGTCCAATGGTTCTTTATGTTACGGTGAAATTGATAAAATGCAAAATTTGTTCCCTCCCCCGACCTAGCAGCGACATGGCCTTAAGTTGTTGTTGAACAACCTAGATAAATTTAGTTACACTTTCTTTCTTTTAATTATAATGGGATGCAATGCTTCAAAATTCGAGTTCACCCAGAAGTCCAGGTGTAGCGGGTCCTGGAAACTAGGCTCAGGCCCTTTCGAGGTTTAAGGACATCGACCCAGGTCGATGACCCTTAACTCTATAGGCTTCACCCGGGACTCAGGAATGACTTGAAAATCAAAAGCACCTACAATTCGCTAAACTCTACTATCCACCCATATATGAACACAAAATCGATGACTCCCGACCAATTAAGGCTTAGGGCATCGGGTTTCAAAGGCTTCGCCATACACCCCTCGGACCGGTTCAAGGCAAAACTTCACGACTTTATTTTCTTTTTCTTTTTGCTTTTTCTTTTCTTTTTAAAGAAGACCATTGGTCTTATTTGAGTGTTCTGACCTATCTAAGTTGCCCGACATACCACAAGAAGTAGGCTTTACCAAAAGCGAAGGTATCAAATTCATTGTCGAAATAATCTTTGGGTGCGGTGTGTGAATCGGCAAAGGAGAAATTTTCAAGTTGAGCATGCGGGAATTCCTAGCCCGACCCAACTAAATCAAGCGCCGATTTATTTAACATAAAGGTATGAAAGCAGTGATTGATTTCCCGGCATCATGATTCAATTGTCAATTTTAGCAGCTTGATTCAATTGTCAGTTAAGCTGACAATTCAATTGTCGATTGAAGCAGTTAATTGTCGATTGAAAAATTACTTACACATGGAAATACAAAAATTACTTCACACCGGATAAAGATGGGCATACACGCAGCGCTCGCATTCTGCCACGAAATCAAATCATTAAGCTCCATGTGAAATCCCACCTGTTTTAAACACCTGTGTAGATAACTAAAAAATGAGAGCAGTGGTGCTAGAACGAGAAGTAGCCCGCACGAAATTTACTCGCGTGGGGATTCTGAGGAGGGTCCATCAGGAATTTCTTCATGATGACTGGCGCACCATAATAGTTCTCTCTCGTCATTGACTTTGTCGTCATCACTTGGATCCGCGTAAATTAAACAGACCATTTGGGTATCTTCTTTGGCGGACAATGAAGGGACGATCATTGAAATTTGAGCTTGCGCAGACTTCGTGGATTTGAGTCACCTATCAAGAACGACTTAGTCTCCCCTCTTGAAACTCTTCCAGTTATCATTTAGTCATGCCATTTCTTTGATATTTCTTTTTACCTTTGGTGATGTAAATAGGCATTATTAGTATTTCTTCCAATTCTTAAATCCAAGAAATCTCTTCAGCTCCACTTAGGTCCATGTTTAGCTTCTTGATGTTGCCCACCATGCTTTGTATAATCTCCTTTGAAGGTGACACACCTACCATAGACCAGATAAGGGACATTCTAGGATTGTGGCATTATATGAGCCCATGTAGTCAAGAGTTTGATGGACCGGTCTTTCCTGTTGGTAGTAACCACCTTCATCGATATGGTCTTAATTTCTGTTGGCGAGTTCGCTTTGTACTTGTTTGAGAGATGGTAAGGGGGTAGCCACTTTGTGTTTCACACCTGTTTAGCCATGGGTTTTCAAATGACTTGTTGCATAAATCTGAGAGCCTCCATCGCTGGTATGGCTTCCGGTACCCAAACCTGAAAGATAACGGCTTTGAAATTTGAGTACCACCACATGGTCGTGTGGTCTTACGAGGTTGCTTACCCGTTTGGAGGCATAGTCATCACCAAAATTTACATATGACCATATGAGGTGGGAAGGTCCCATAAATCGATACCCATACATCCGAACAGTTCTGACCACCAGAATTGGATTCAATGGCATCATATGGCGTTGAGGCAGTTCGAGTCTTTGGCATACATCATGCGGCACATTTGGTATCTTCCTTGAGCAATGAAGGCGATAGATCACTATTGCTGGCACCTTCATTGTACTGTCTTTGAGAAGCAAAAATAGCCACCACAAGCACTCTCATGGCAATGGTTTTAAAATTCTTGTTGTTCCTCTCAGGTACATTTGCGATGTTGATCATGAGTATTTGAATAGGAAGGTTAACGATAATAGGAATGGATTTAGCAAAGAAATGTTTCTATGTCTCCTTTCCACTCGGTACAGTTTCTCATGTAGTGAGATAGTGGCAATGTATGACATACCGAGGAGCCTCCAAGCTACGTAGGGATTCTTGGAAATTCATCATTAATAGGTGGAATTGCAGTGTCATGGGCTAAATTATATGATGAAGTGATCATACCACATTTTCCACCTTTCTTCTTTAATGTTGCAAGTTGAACTCCTAAAGTATGGAACCAGGATGAGTCTTGCTTTTGTTTTGTTTAGTTGGAGATATTTCAAAGCGGAATGATTTTGAAGTAATTTATGTATTTGACAATGAAGTTGTCTAAAGCATATACGCGCGTGGTGCTCTGTAGCCAGTGTTATGAATTCACTACGTCTTCATTGGGGTTTTGGCATAGCCACCACGTGAGGTTTCCTCTTTCTCTTTGGCAGAAATCTTAGCTCTCTATACTTGAATCCTCGCATCTTGCTACCTGGCTTGATGTAGCGCGATTAGGTCACTCGAACTATTAGGGCATTAGTCAAATAGGTGATTCTTCAAAACTCTTTTAACAAATCTCTTCCTCCCAAACGAATTTGGCATCCTTCGAAGCTTATAATGGGTTTAGCAATCTTGGAAAAGTCTTTATGGACATCTAATTGAAGCACATGTGTGAATTGTCTAATTGTCACATTTATTGGGAGGCGATGGTTTGGAAGTATTCGATCTTTGCTTTATCAACTCTCAATTCCTCTGCTATGATCTCTAATGTGTCCCAATGATTCCTTAGTTCACCATAAAATGACATTGATTAATACCTTAAATTCACCTGCATGCACCTGTAACAAATTGGTTAAGCATTCTTCCAAATCACCATTATCTTGTGATATCATCATGTATGGTATGACTCTGGGACGTGGTGGACGTCGAGCATACATCGGCCGAAAAGTGGCGGGGCGTTACCGAAGCGAAAACGTCCTCCATAAGCATCGTGCGACCGATAATGAAGGTGGTCTTTCTGATCTTAGGCAATTTCTATACCGGAAAATACCACAGATTATAATAGAACAATGAGACAATCCGTTGTTTCAGTGACCGATGACAATGGATAAATAACTGTTGGGTCTTTAATGATATATAATATTGGATCGTGTTGTTGATTTGTAGTGGATGATGTTCTCTTCATGATGTTTTTTATCTGGATGTATCTCTTGGTTCTGGGATTGATGTGACGGAAGCGGATCATGATGCTCATGAGTGATCAGGACAGACGTGGTTCAGGATCTGACTACTTCAGAGGTGGTGAGATGATGTTGGTGAAGTATAAGATATGAAGTGATTAATACAACAAATGTGATGAGTGATGACAGTTATGTAGATCAGAAGCACATCTGTCAATGCTTGTTGTTTGTTGATGCGAGGGTATGCCTGAGTGGTGCTGTGTTAGAAATCCTGGCCCAGGCCTTTGCTCATTGCTTTCAAAAAAATGCATACTTCATCCCATTGAGAGGGTTTTGAGTTCTAGTTGAGGTTCCTTGATTCATTGTTACGATGGTCAATAAGCCCAAAGAATTTATTCTTCTTCTCAGATACCCTGTGCCAGCTCGTTTCTTGATATTAGTGTTGCTCTACGAAATGATGGATAATTAGGACCATATCTCTTAGCTGGCACATTGGTTAACTGTTCTTAGAATGGTATCACCAAATACAGGACTTCTTCAAAGTCATCCTCCTCCAGGGGTGCATATGCCTTTTACCCGAATGAAAAATATTGGAGTTCGAATTATCATGTTCAAATGTGTGCATGACTCCATTAGACGAATTAAGTGATTGCATTGAAGTAGCCGGTCTCTTACCTATCATAGTGAACAGACTAGGTCTGTGCAGCGGTTTACATGTCGATGCAATGAAATCTTTGGATAGTAAAATCTGTCACTTGTACTGACGTATGATAGTTCCTTTTGGTATTTTAATAGACCATCGTGAAAGTGTGATGAAGTGGGTTTCGATTCACCCAGGCAATTGCCTCGTGAAATAAACCCAGCAGATTCACACTAGCTCCCAGTGCAACGGTCTTTTTCACGCTAATGCCTTAAATATTCCACCCAGGAATCGTAGGACATCACAGGTCCTTATATGACTAGATTCTACTTTAGTTATGCGTTTTGTGATTAAAAGGCCTTTTTATTTATTCATCTTTTTGGGATGCACAATCTTTTGAGAATTTTGCGTAGGTAGGAACATTTAATCATATCGAGAGAGGAATATTGACTCACTTGTAAATCTTTAACATTTACATTTTGATTGCAAAATTTTCTTTGCCGGAGGACTACGACGGAGGTATTCTAATCTTTCTTCTTGCCTTTGACCTTGATTAACTACGAAATGGTTGTTCTAATGACCTTTGGCCTTTGTCTTTGTTGGCTTTAATTCCTTACCGCTGTATAGTCACTCTCGCATACTTCATCGGATTCTAGCATTTAAGTCCTCTTGTCACTCTGTTTCATTCACTAATTTACGATATTGTTGTGCACGGAAGGCATGTACTGAACTCTGTGGCTAGCGTCGAAACAATTTTGCTGAAATCTCTAAATGCATATTGTCGATTTCCACATTGATGAACTTTCTCTTTCTTGATTTCGACTAGTTTGATTATTAAACGCTATCGCCTTCTAAATCTGCCTTACTTAAATTAAGGATTGCTGTTAACGAGAGAATGGTGGGGCTCTGTTTGTAACAGATACTATCTCTTGAGGGTTTGGCTTCCCGGCACATTCATTGATAGTTTCAATTATGAATGTTGGGTTGCCATATGGAGCATTCATTGGTGATCTACGATTCTGGTGAATAACCTCTTGGCATTGTTCCATAGTGACCATTTGATGTGTTTATTATGAAAGGTGGCATGTTGATAACTCTGTTCTGTAGTGCATTTTATCGCGATTTTTATTTCCATCTCATCCAGTCTTCTAGTTAAAATGGTCAATTTTTCTCTCATCAGTGTGTCCTCAGAAAGTGTATGAATGGACTCCCCTTGGTAACTTGAGTGCCTTGGGCCCTCTGTCTCCCTTGGACGAGGTTCATCCCATGCCTTAGAGGTTTCGTAGTTCGAAGTCCAGCAGCCTCATCACAGGTGTTTACTTAAAAAGTTACCCAGCACATTGTTTTAACATTGTCATGGTGGGGACATACCATCATGAAATGGTTTTGACATCCGAAGTGTCGAAACCCGTGATGTGGGCGGACATGAACTTATGGTCTCCCATAAATCTTTCCCAAACGTTAAGTAAACCTCTCACTATCTTTGGCGCAAAGTGTGAATTTGTCTTTTCAAATTATTGGTCTCTGACCTGAAAAACTTTGAGAACCTACGACCTCTTGACTCGGCCAATTTAATGGTTACAATCGATATAAGTTGCAGGCTAACAATTTTGGCCTTGTCCTTTGATCAATGGAAATGCCTTTGCTTCGAGTAAATCAATGTCCATCATACCTTCCTTAAAGGTAGGTCTGAAACCTCCTCAAAATCCACAATATAGTGTATTAAGTTTTCATTTCCATCTCATGATATGTGGGGACGGGGTACGAAATATGGCCTCCTTTGCGCTACATCTTCGACGGGAGAATGATACAGGATGGAGCTAACGGAGGGTGGATCAGAATCTCTGGTTCTATAAACATTTGGATTCATGGGGGTTCTGGTTGTTTGTTGTTCCTCGGTGTGGGGATCCATGGTGGCGGTGTGTGTACCATGACTTCATGGCGCAGTCGGGTTGTCTTGATTCTGTGCGGTCTACTGACGATGTCTCACATTCAGTATTGCATAGCTTGCTTTACAAAGATTGATGAGAGCCGACCAGAGCACTGACAAAGCTTCAAAGGTTAAATTATTAACAAAGAATAAAGTGATAAAAGCAAGATCAAATCGGTCGCTGTGAGTAATAAATTGGCGATTCCTGTAGTGATGACAAAAGAAGGTAAAGTTACCTTCATATGATGTTGATCTGCAAGCCTTAACTATTAGTAGTTTGGCACCGTCCGTGGCGGCGCCATTTGATTAGTTCTGAGTGTTTGACTAAAATCCATGAATTTATATGCACCTAAGTTCCTACTATCTTGTCGAGCTCTTTGCTTAGTTATAGTGGTCTAAGTCAGAACACGAGGATGAGTTTCATCCACAGAAATGGTTGCATCGGTCATGAAGGTAGGCTTTCTATTTGGACTCTTTGGAATTGTGTTTCAAAAGCAGTGGGAATGGTTTGGAAGCGAGATTATAAATGAGAAAATAAAAGGTGAAAAGTTAACTGAAGATTTGGGTCACTAACTTGGAAGGATTAGGGCGAACAAGTCCTCGGGTTTTATCCTCGCGTTATGACATGCAACCTATAGTCAACTGGCATAACCGGATCTATGTTAACTAACAAACCTCACCCTTGCGGCAACTCTGTGTTGGTGTCTGGTAGCATGCGATTATGACTCTTTGCAAAACCACAACATTAAATTATCTCTCATATATATCATTTGAAGGCTACGTAAAGACCATCTAAAGAACAGTGCATCTCTCACGTGCTTTGTATCTACAAAGCTTTGCATGAGTATTGGCCAAATATGCTTGATGGGCGTGTTGTTAACCACCCAATTTGAAGAACCACTAACATGTAAATGTTATCTCGGAGGCTCGTAAAGGCCATTCAAGAATCGCGGTATACTCTCATTTGAATATGTACTTGATCTAAAGCATGGAGAGTATTGACAGATCAATAACATTGATGTTGTGTAACCATGTTTTGAATATAAGGGCCATAAATACACTACGTAGCTTTTAGTACAAGAGGACCTTCTCATATGCTTACCACCAAGCTAGCTTCCTTCCTCTTCAAAGGAAACACGACATCTCTTGAGTTGTCTCATCCTCCCAGAGGGGTGTTTGGCGGTAGAAAGGAAGAAGAGAGAGAAGAGAGAAAAAAGAAATAAAAACAAAACTAAATAAAGACTTTATGTGAAATAAAAACTTACAAAATTATTCTCTCTGAGTGTTCCAAAAATTGTTACTTAGGATTTACAAAACAAGAGGAGGCATATAGGCCTCCTCAAGGTATGAAAAATACCAAAAACCATAAATTAGTAGATTATAGGACATTAAGTAATACCAAGTTTGAATTAGGTTGGCATTAATTACAAAACATGACGAGGTATTAAATTTCATGCTGGTTGAAGAATTTATACTAGCTAATGAAATCTGAGAAGATGTAAGCGAAATGGAAAATTTAAGTGAGTAAGATGTTAAGCCCCAGCTAGCGAGAAATTTTTGCTAACTGCGAGAATTTTCCGTAGTGACGAAAATAGAATTTTCTAAGAGTGGTGCACAGCGAAATTAGGGTGTGGTCCTAGCGAGTGGGGTGAGTGCGAAATTTGGATTTAAGCTAAGGTTACTGAAATTTTCGCTAAGGTTGTAAAATTTTCGCAATCTGGCGAAAATTTTAAATGACTCTATGAAAATTCGACTTTGTTGATCCTTCCTTGCTTTCATCCATAGCCAAAGCGCATCCGTTTTCTTGGCTTTGCCTTGGTTTTCTATTGATTCTAGAAATTTGGTTGATGGTGAGACTTGAATTCAACTTCATGATTCATCCTTTGTATTGAATTTGAACTCGAAGTGCCTGAAAATACTGAAACAACCAAAATACAAATAAGCATGCAAGTGTACTAAGAAGATTAAGGCCACTTCAGTGGTATAAATGACATGATTAATCTTGCAAAAGCACTCAAAACCTATCTAATATATAGGATTCGAAATTGCACTTTTGAGCATTAATCATAAATCTGAAGGTTAGGCATTGAAAAAAGAAAGCCTTCCTAACGAGCAAGTCAGTGCCATCATTGAGCAAGGCGATGAAATACAAGGATCCAGGATCCCCCGATATCGATCTTATTGGAGGGACTTGCATAGACAAAGCACTATTGGACTTGAGGGCGTTGAAACCTGCGCCATGTCGATGTATAGCGATTGGATTGCAGGAGGAAATAAGCCTAAGCATCACTGCCGGTCATTGTGGATGATCGATCGGTGAAAAGTGTCAAAGGAATAGTGGAGGATGTATCAAAGGTAGACAAATTCTACTACCCGTTGAACTTTTTAGTTTCGAGCACGAACCAATCGCATGTGGGCCCAATCATGTGCCAATTATCTTGGGAAGACCATTTTTGGCCACTTCCAATGCGATCATCAATTGCCGGAATGGAGTCATGCAGCTCACATTTGGCAACATGACATTGGAGCTCAATATTTTTCACTTGAGTAACAAGCACAAGCTACCATAAGGTGACATGAAAGGATCTGAGGAAGTCTGCTCAATTGATCCAAGTGTAGGGAAACCAAAAGTTCACCTACCGCAGCATATTTAGGCAAATGACTTAGAATTAGGATCGCTGAGTTAACTGACTGCAGATGCATGATCTGACACATTAGCACGGGCGAGCAAGGCTATAAAACAAAGGAGTCTAAGCATGAAGGTCATAGCGACACATCATCGGCAAGGGTCAAGGAGCTCCTCCTCCTTGATCCTCCGTGAATGAACCAATGAAATTGAGCCGGTTTGGTCTTCACATAGGCCAAACTGCAGTTCAAAGATTTTGATTTTTTGCTTAAAATTGGTCAATTTTCATTTTATGCTATTTTTAGTAACTTCCCTTATCCTAATTTTTACTAAATATAAAATTTTCCAATTTTAGTAATTTTATTTTTATTTTATTTTATTCTTATTCTTAGGTTTATTTTGATATATTTATTTTTTATTTTTGTTTTTATTTTATTTTATTTTACCTAAATCGAATTTTTGTTGAATCTGCATATGGAATTTGGCTCAGGCAAGAATTTCGCTATAATAGTGAAATTAAACACTCAGTGGCTCTTAGGCTTCCAGGGACCCTTCAGTTTCCCAAAACCATTTTATAAACAAGGGGGCCCCGCTCATTTTCATTCCACGCCTTCACTTCCCGAGCCCCGCCGTGAGTCGCCCCAGCCGAGCACCCGCGCCCCGAGCCCCTCGCCAGAGCCATTTCGGGCCTAGTGACCTACCTCGCGGCTCCCGTGCCCCGGCTTCCATCTCGCCGTGGCGCCGTCGACTCCGGGCATCGCCCCTCGAGCCCCCGGCCGCACTTCGCTCGTGCCTCGCCTCGCACCGCCGAGTTCACACCTCGCCCACCGCCGCTGGCCGTCTCGAGCCTACTGGCCACACGCGAGCCCTCGGTCCACTACATCTATGCACGCCGCATGTACCACCGCCGCCCAGCCCATACTCCCGCACTTCACCAGCCCCTGCCCCGCGCCCGCAAGACGACTAGACCACGTACATGGTCTCGACTCCATGGTGGTTCTCGAAGATAAAGCCCAGTGGTTAGGTTCCAAGACTCCATGGGATGGAGGAGGATACGTAATCTCCGGGGGCCGCAGATACACAACCCGGGCAGACACAACCTGCATTGGCCCCAGTTGCCATACCTGAGGAGCCTTAGGGATTCCGGGGATATCATACCAGGATGGGACCTCGAGCCCCTTCTCCGGTGCCTTAGAGATGACGCAGGAGGGCCCGACTAAGCGAGCTCCTGACATCAAGCCTGTGGGAGTCTTCAGGATCTCTAGCCAGAGTCACACCTCCCCGCCTATCACCGGCCGAGGATCGCGCCCATATTCACCAAATGGCTGATTTCTCGGGGAATGTGGATCTCACAAAAGGTGGACTTCATGGGAGCCATATTATAATACCAAAGATTGACCACTGACCGCTTCAAAGACTGGGGATGAGGGCCGATCAGGCGCATTCTTTACTATCCATGACACCGCTACGCCTATTATCCCCGGTTGTGCTCGAGTTTTACCATTATGACTTCTCGGGAGGCCGAGTCCACTCAGAGTCTCGCCCAGCATCACGGTCTCCGTGAGTAATCGCGCACGGACATTGCAACTCGCTGCCCACAAACGGTAAATCCCAGATACTACTCAGGACTCCACATCGCGCGGTCGCCACAGATGCTGAATCAATGGTCCCATTACAAAGACATTGCGCCACAAGAGGAGCATGCAATTTGTGGGATTCAGGCTTGATCTGAGGGATTCGCTCAGGGTCCCAGCTTACGCCTGGATCCCAGCTGAGGAGAAGGTCCACCCACAAGGGCCTGGGCTCGAGCCGAGGGTTTACCACTATCGATGCCAAGATTGCCGAGCCAGTCCTCGAGCATCCGGTCCCTGCGCCACGCATCGAGCGGAGGATCAGTTGCACTCAAGTCCTATCCATAGAGCGATCTCTTTTCATGCCGATCTCCATGATTCTCCTTCAGCAGGAGGAGGAGGAGGCAGCAGTAGATGCAGCAGAGGACCCACCGAGGGGAGAGGACCCTATTCCTGACATGGAGGTAGAGGTGGAGAGGAGCCCAGTTCCAGATTCATCTCCTCCATCTCAACCTCCTACTGGCCTAGCTCCCCAAATTTCCCTCGCTTGAGACTCACGGCCCTTCCTATTAATAAAGCAAAGAAGCCTGCAGAGCATATCTCACAGTCATCTCAGTGGAGCCGTCACGTTATGGATGCTGTCTCGTAAGGGCTGCTACTACACAGCGCCGTTTAACCAGAGGATGGCCCAGCCGAGGCCGGCCTACACATAGTCACGCCATGATTCTTCGATCACGAGCCACCCCTGGGCCTCCCGCCAGAGTCCGTATGCACCACCGAGATCGCCATAGTAGCACCTTGACATAAGAAGGTACACGCAGCCTCTCGATCCAATCGTACTCTGCACCACCGTGAGTGAGGTGGTCGCACTCCTTCTTCTTAGCTTCCGATCCCTACCAAGTGAGACTTGTTTATGTACCCTTGGTTAGCGGAAAGTTAGAGTCGGGGAGTATCTTCTTTATGTTTTTATCTTGTTTTTAGCTTTATCAACTGCCTACTCATTCTGTATAGGATTGTATAGGATACATGTATTAGCCGATAGTAGGCAAAGTGATACTTTGTTATGTTTAGCTATTTTAAGATATTATCCACTTTGGTTTTATCAAAATCTTTATAAGATTATCTACATTTTTGTACAATTTTTGCAAATCATTTTGTAGCCATATGTTTATGTTTCTACCCCTTGCCTTGAGTTTGAAGAATTGAAGAATGTGATGCTACCATATAATGTTAGAACAATTCCATGCATGATTTTAGTTTTTAGTCGACTCCAAGTCTGCCTATTCAACCCTTGTATTTCCTTAGCTAATTCACAATACCCCGCATTAATCGCTTTTATCAATAGGTTGAGAAGCTATATACCTCTTTTCACTTTGCAAAGCCAGCCTTAGATATGTTGACGACCTATAATAGGTTTAAGTTACCCGTAAAAGAAGACCAATGAAGTCTTCCAATTGAAAAAGAAAAGAAAAAGGAGAAAAGAAAAAGAAAAGAAGAAAAGAAAAATAAAAGTCGTGAAGCTTTGCCTTGAAACCCGAACACTATCCGAGGTATTCCAGAAAGCCTTTAAAGCCCAGATGCGTCTCTAAACATTAATTGGTTGGAGTCAAGCCGACTTAGTGTTCACGGGTGGATGGGTGGAGTTTAGCTTAATTGTGTGTGCTTAATTCCTGTCATTCAAGTCCTGGGTGAAGCCTCAGAGAGTTTATGGTCAATTGATCCTTTAGCTTGATGCCCAAATCTACTGGTTGGGAGCCATCGGTGGACCCGTTGCACGGGCTTTGGTGAAGTCTGTGAAGCTTTTAGCATTGCACTGCCATTGGCAATCAAAGAAAGAAATAAGAGCGTGAGTTTGGTTCTATTTAGGTTTGTCAATGCTTCTTACGCCCTCGTAGTAGCTTGGTTGGGGGGAGAGAATAGCTTTACAACTTATTGGGCAAACCTGGTTACCTTAAGAATAATTAGATTTTGGTGGAAGTTCAAAGCAATTTTTAGAACCAATAAAACTTGTTTTTATATGGCATTTGTTCTCTCATGATGGTTTTTGTACAGGGTCTAAATTGTTCATACTAAAGGTAAAGCCTATTTGTACACACACTTTTTGGACAACATCCACTTTTTGCAAAAACACAGCATGCATACCTTAATTGTTTTTAGCATTGCTAAGGGACTAGCAAAGTGTCGGTTGGGGGTGTGATTAGTACCAAAAAGAGCTATTTTGAGTCCTATTTAAGATAGGTTTCGAGTGCTTTTTGCACATTAATCATATGAATTAAGCCAATTGACATGTGCAGGTCCATTTAGTGCTACTGATTTCGTTTCAAGGTTGTTTTTTATAGTTTTGAAGGTTTTGGGAACTTCATCGTCATGCCAGATGGCATTACGTTAGACTTTCACACTTCATCGTTTCTGGATGAAGAAATGCAAGGGAGAGGAACCTAAAAGATGGAGACTGAACCTGCCGTGAGTAAATGCAGAGACAAAGCAGAATGCAGATTTAGTTGCATTAAGGTAATTCTCGTATGGATTTCGCGAAATTTCGCAACCATATCGAAAAATTTCGCAATCCCCGCGAAACTTTCGCGAGACACTTTTCGCTATGATACGAATTCGCTATCATAGCGAAAGACAGCCGCGGCATAGCTTAAAAATTTGAATTTTCGCTTATAGCCTTGTATTTTCGCTTATGATAAATGTAATTCACTCCCATAGCTTAAATTCCTCCTTGTGTTTTGGTTCCAAACGACCGCTGAATAATTCCATTTTGTCCCTATCAGAATCATATTTTAGGTATTTTTATATTTCACACATTTGTAAGGATATATGAAGCCAAATCTTACAAATTTTGTAACCCTTAAACTATTATTATTTTCAAGCTTTCTCACCAAGTAGCTTTTGCTTTAGGGTCAAAGCCTTGCTCACTTCTCTTTCTTTCTTTCATTTTCGTCGCAAACACACCTCTCGAGAAGCGATGTCGTTGCCTCCCAAAGCCTTGAAGAGGAGGGTTTCTTAGCCGGGTTATCGTGGTTTGGCGCAGTCCATTTGTTTCTAGCCTCAAATGCAGACTCCAAATAACCAACCGCCATGAATGTCAATTCTATAGTCATATGTGAAATCACAAATCTAAAGTAAACGATGATCAGGTGCTGTATTTGTATAAGTATTATTACAATATAATCGGAGTATTGTATAAAGGAATTCACTTTGAAAATGCATTTTGTTAAATGTGAATGTTATGGTCTTAAATTTGTGGCAGCGGTGATTCCTAAAAGAAGGTTACTTAATTAAAGGTCGTAAATAATAATGAAACATGTTTTAAGATAATTAAATGTCGAAACTGGCTCAGCTTGATCCGCCAAACCGGGCCAAGTCGGGATTCGTCGACACTTTTGAAAATAAAATTTATTGAAACCAAATAAATGCAGTTTAATTGAAAACCGCCGAGTAAATCCTGGCTCAACAATGGATCCGCCAACCAAGCCAAGTTTGGACTGGGGCCGCTACACTTTGAAATGAAAATTTAATAAGAAAACGATAACTAAGAGGATTAGAAACTGGCATCCCGCATCATGAAATGTAATTGCTAAAGGAGTTGATTGAAGTGGCTTCGGGCCAAAGATAATGATAAGAGTCTTAATATGTATTGGTATTAGTTTGACTTTGTTCAGCTTGAATTTGATAAGGACTTAATCAGTCTAAATTGTCATTAGATACGTGATAAGTTTACTAATATGATTTGATCCTATTATATATGTAGTGATATGAGTTAAGAACTAGAAAAAAGACGACACAGGAAGTAAATACAAACAAGATAATGATGCCAGATTCTGGAAGTTAATAAAATCTACATGTATAATATGGGGATTGAAAGAAGTCGCATAAGAACAGCTCTGCTTATATGCATATGTATAAATAAAAAGGATAATGACGCACATTGTTATTATCGCATCGTCTATATGGTTCCAATTTAATGAAAGCTTTAAAACGGGTGTTCTGAACCGGTAGTACTCAAGAGGACATAAAGAAGAGCACAGACATTCACAACTGCAACAGAGTTGAGGTTGAGCCATCTCTCAGACAGTGCTCACAAGACTGTTCAATCTCCGATGCTCGTATTAGATATGCATGAAACAACATCGCAACAGAACGTATGTATGTATTTGTATAAGAAATGGGACTCAGTAAATGTGTATAAATTTTAATGGATACCACTCCGGTGGTAGTCTCATCTTGTGTAAATGTAAATTAGTGTTGGTTACTATAAAATTGTTTGTACACCATGACAGGAGTTCAACAACAAAAAGCATGGTCCTAGTATGGTTTCAAGAATTCTCAAACGGTCAGACGCTAATCACTGACTGAATCGGGTGTGATAGCGGACCTGGGTGCGACAGTAGAAGGCGCCATCTAACATGCCGCCAGGCTGAGACGACCACGAATGGTATTGGTGGGGTCTCCGGATGCAAGTCAATGAGGATCGGTGGCAATGGGGGAAGAATTTAGCAATCTGGGTGGTCTGTATGATAGTGGGATGCAAGCAATGAGGACAAAAGCGCGACGGGATTACCCACAAGTAAATAAGCAGAGGTCATGAATGGGTGGTCGAGATGCAACCTACCGGTGAATGTAAACCTCGAGAAAATTTAAATTTTCTAAAAAAAAGGTAAAAGGGTAATTTCTACAAACTGGAATTTTCTAGATCTGATTTACAAAATGTGACTTCTCACCTTTGAAATCATCTCGTGAAATCTACCATCAGCCGAATTTCGTTGAATTAGCAGATAGTTGGAATTTTACGCTTTAGTAATATGGAAGGTAAAGTGACACTCACATTTGAGTGACTAAAGATGAGACACGAGTCAAGTGGAGCTAGTCAAACATGAGCTTGGCTGGACCCATTAGAGACATGCATGGCAACATGTGATCGTGAAATCTATGGTAGATGGATAAGGATAAGGTGTGGTCCAAGCGCTACTAATTTAGAATGACATGGCAAGTGAGAGACGTCTTCTAATCTATCTCGACCAAATTGGTCAGATAAGAGAAGGAGGAAAGGAGGAACCTAAAGAGTAGTAGGAGAAAGAGAGATTTCAGATGGAAGCCTCTACTCTTCTCTAGATTTTCCGACGACCATCCGGTCAATCTCGATGAGACAAGAGGCAAAGTTGATCCCCACTACAAGAGCTACGCCGCTGTGGTGTTCTGTGATTGTGGAGTTTCAAAGAACTCCCGGAGGTAGGTCTTTCTAATTGATATTCTTCGCCTAAAAAGCCATGAAAATGGTTTTGGGTGTCGTGAGGATGGAATATTATGATTCCGCTCCAAAAAGTGAACCAATGTTTGATGAGGGGGTCGCCCTCGATGCCCCACGGATTGCCTTTGACCGCAAAACGCCCCGATGGCTTGTTGGACCGAAGTGTCCATGTGAATTCTGCTTGAATTGAATGACATGAAATTTCGTATGGAAAATGATATGTTAATGCATGCTAATCGATGTGTTAATACATTTTTAAATCAGATGAAATATAATTTTGTATGAGCCATCGAATTGATATATGAATGGGCATCATCAGATTCATGTGCACAAAGGACATCGTGTCTAGCCTGGTGTGGTGCACGGTATGGTTGTTCACCACTCTTATGAATGGGTCGAAGTTTTCTTTGGGACTATGTCCAATAAAGACTCATACTCAAATCATAAAATGAAAAGTAATTAATGTGTGATGGGCGTATGCAAGAAGGGGGCCATTAATCTC